>BPLR01015249.1:0-142769 GCA_021605095.1 Caerostris extrusa
AACGACAATGTTTTTTATTTTTCTTTAAGGAGCTGTGCGATTTGATGAAAACAGAGGATGTTAAGTACAGTTTCATTTCAATTCCTCTCTTCACACGCAAAAATAAAAACAAAACAAAAAAAAAAAAAATGGAGGAGAAAAGGAAAGTGCGTATCCATTGCCCAAAAAACGTTTTTTCTTTTCTATTTGCAAACTTTTTCTTGTATTTTCCAGAAAGCAGTAAAAGTTTTTAATTTAAAGAACGAAACGAAAAACAATCGAAAAACATGGAAAGGAAAAAAATAGTGGAAGGGGGTCAAGAAAAAAAACCAGGACTCCACCATTTCTTCCGCGCTTTACACCTCGAATGTTCGGAAGAAAGGGTTGGCAGGAATAAATCCAAAATCCCATAGAAAAATTCTATTTTCGGTTCAAATTTTATTTATTATTTTTTTTTTTTTGTTATTCTTTTCACTACGTGTTGTTACCCTACATCGGATACCTCCGGATTCTCCTGGATCCGGAGGTCGAAAATAAAAGAGAGTAATCGATTTTTTTTTTACTATTATCCTTTATCCCCCTGGATTTTTTTATGTGTTAATTTTTTACTTGGTGAAGAAAAGAAGTCGGCTCTCATCAGTGTTTACAAGTGCATCTGTACGAGACTACATGTGTTACTGCAGGGAAAAATAAAAACAAGATGGCGGCATTATTTTCAAATAGGTACCTGGTTGACCTGGGAAATTTCACGGAAGCTCTAACTCACTTTGATTACGTTGTAAACCTGTTTCGATCCATTAACATTAAACCATTTGTTAGGTACTTAATTAGTCGGTATTTACTTTATTCAGTGCGTTTTGATAGGACAGAAAGTATAATAGAGTAAAATGTAACAATTTGATTTATATAGAAAATCATTATTTTATCTGATAAACATTTTTGGTTCCGAGTTTTAATCATACTGTGCGCAAGATTTCAGGCATATTTGATTCAATAATAGTAACCAAAATTCTACTTCAGCTTGTATGTATACATAGAGGTAATCAATACAACCTAAAACAACCACCATACAATGGTCTTTGCATAAATAGGATATTGGTTCATTTTATTGTTGTGTTTTAATTACGTTTGTGAGCAAAATTTCAGTGATATTTGATCCAAAAATAGTAGTCTATACTTATCCTTATGCTTGTACATACCTAGATGTAATTAATACCATTTCGAACATCTAGCATATACATTCACACCTTCGCATTTATCTGATATGGATTTATTCTTATTGTGAGTGTTAATCATACTGTCAGCAAGTATAAAAACCCTCAAGTATATCAACCCAACGACATCAGGTACTAATTAAATCCAAGTAAACAAATATTCATGCAGTATTTCTAAAAGTTCTTTAAATTCTAAATGTAATGGAAACTACTTTCACTTGTTTGCTAGTTTGTGTGCTCTGTTACTAACGACAATGTTTTTTTATTTTCTTTAAGGAGCTGTGCGATTTGATGAAAACAGAGGATGTTAAGTACAGTTTCATTTCAATTCCTCTCTTCACACGCATAAAATAAAAAAAACAAAAAAAAAAAACAAAAAATGGAGGAGAAAAAAGGAAAAAGTGCGTATCCATTGCCCAAAAACGTTTTTTCTTTTCTATTTGCAAACTTTTCCTTGTATTTTCAGAAAAGCAGTAAAAAGTTTTTTAATTTAAAGAACGAAACGAAAAAAACAATCGAAAAAACATGGAAGGGAAAAAATAGTGGAAAAGGGTCAAGAAAAAAACCAGACTCTCCACCATTTCTTCGCGCTTTTACACTGAATGTCATCGGAAGAAAGGGTTACAGGAATAAACCTAAATCCCATAGAAAAATTCTATTTTCCGGTTCAAATTTTTATTTTTATTTTTTTTTTTTTCTTATTCTTTCAGTACGTGTTGTTACCACATCGGATACCTCGGATTCTCCTGGATCCGAGGTCGAAAAATAAAAGAGAGGTAATCGATTTTTTACTATTATCATTTATCCCCCTGCCTTTTTTATGTGTTAATTTTTTACTTGGTGAAGAAAAAGAAGTCGGCTCTCATCAGTGTTTACAAGTGCATCTTTACGAGACTACATGTGTTACTGCAGGAAAAAAATATAAAAACAAGATGGCGGCATTATTTTCAAATAGGTACCTGTTTGCCCTTAAAATTTCGGAAGCTTTAACTCACTGATTACGTTGTAAACCTGTTTCGGATCCATTAACATTATGCCATTTGTTAGGTACTTAATTAGGCGTTATTTACTTTATTCAGTGCGTTTTGATAGGGACAGAAAGTATAATAGGTAAAAATGTAACCATTTTGATTAATATAGAAAAAAACATTATTTTATCTGATAAACATTTTTTGGTTCCTAATTTAATCATACTGCTAGCAATATTTCAGGCATATTTGTTTCAATAATAGTAACCCAAAATTCTCCTTCAGTTTTGTATATACCTAGATGTAATCAATACGAATTAAAAACAACCACCATTCAATCACACCTTTGCATAAATTGGATATTGTTTCATTTTTATTGGGTGTTTTAATGATACTGTGAGCAAGAATTCAATGATATATTAGCCAGTAATAGTAACACATACTTCTCTTTAAACTTGTACATACCTAGATGTAATCAATAGCAATTCGAACAATCATCATACAATTACCTTTCTAAAAATCGGATATGGATTTATTTTATTGTGAGTTTTAATCATACTGTAAGCAAGTGTCAAACTGTCAAGTATATCAACCCAACGACATCAGCTACTAATTAAATCCAAAAAGTAAACAAATATTCGTGCTGTATTTTTAAAAGAACTTTAAATTCCAAATGTAATGGAAACTACTTCCACTTGCTTGCTAGTTTGTGTGTTCTATTATTGACGACAATGTTTTTTATTTTCTTTAAGGAGCTGTGCGATTTGATGAAAACAGAGGATGTTAAGTACAGTTTCATTTCAGTTTCTCTCTTCATACACAAAAATAAAAAAAAAAAATAAAACAAAAAAAAAATTGGGGAAAAAGGAGAGTGCGTATCCATTCCCCCAAAAACGTTTTTTTCTTTTCTATTTGCAAACTTTTCCTTGCATTTTCTAGAAGAGCAGTAAAAAGTTTATTTCAATTTAAAAAGAACGAAACGAAAAAACAAACGAAAAACCTGGAATAGGAAAAAAAAAATAGTGGAAAAGGGGTCAAGAAAAAAACCAGGACTCTCCACCATTTCTTACGCGCTTTAAGACTCGAATTCTCGGAAGAAAGGGTTACAGAAATAAATCCCATAGACAAAATTCTATTTTCCGGTTCAAATTTTATTTATTTATTTATTTTCTTATCCTTTCAGTACATGTTCTTACCCCACATCAGATACCTACTGGATTCTCCTGGGTCCGAAGTCGAAAAATAAAAAGAGAGTAATCGATTTTTTTTTACTATTATCATTTATCCACACTGACTTTTTATTTATTTATTTATTTTTACTTTGTGAGGAAAAGAAGCAGGCTTTCATCAGTGTTCACAAGTGCGTCTTTACGAGACTACATGTGTCACTGCTGGAGAAGGTAAAAAAAAAAAAAAGAAAATGGCGGCATTATTCTCGAATTGGTCCCTGGTTGCCCTGGGAAATTTTCGGGAAGCTCTAACTCGCTTTGATGACGTTGTAAACCTGTTTCTGATCCATTAACATTAGACCATTCTTTGGGTACTTAATTCGGAGTTATTTACTTTATTCACTGCATTTTGATAGGACAAAAAGTATAGTGTAACCATTTGATTAATATAGAAAAAACATTATTTGTATCTGATAAACAATTTTTATTATGAGTTTTAAGCAAAATTGTGAACAAGAATTCAGGGATATATTATAGCAATCCATACTTTTCCTTAGCTTGTACATACCTAGAAGGAATCAATACAAACTCCAACAACCACCATACAACCTCCTTTATATTATATGGGATATGAGTTATGGGTTACAATTATTTTGGGTTCATTTTTATTGTGATAGTTACAATTATATATATATATATATATATGATCTTGGGATAATTGATTTCCAATAATGATATAATAGTATAATGATATGGTTCAATAATAAACTAATAACAGTATAATGATATTAATAATCAATAGTATGCTGATATGCTAATAACAGTAATCCACATCTTTCATAATAATTAGTTGTAACAAATTAAACTTTTAGAAACGCCATTGAATTTACCACGTATATATCAAATAGATGTACATGGAAAACGTTTTCACGTACATGCCATTCCCAATTTTTATGTCTGTTAGCTTAAGTCAGTCAAAATCTAAAATCCGGTCTTATCCAGTTATATCTGTAAGCTTAAGTAAATCATTAAGTAAAGTCCAAATTTTATATCTGTAATCTATTTAATGAAAAAATTTTTGTGAGTTTTAATTATATTGAAGTATGAATTTATGATAATTGATCTAATTATACAGTGATTTCCAATATATATATGATTTATAACAGTATGATAATATGATCTAGTAATAGTAATCCATATTTTTAATAATACCTAGTTGTAAAAAACAAAATTTTTAAAAACTCCATTGAATTTCCCACGTACATGTCAAATAAAGTTATTTTATATTTGCAAGCCATTTAATGAAAAAAATTCATTATGAGTTTTAATCGTATTGATAGTAAACATTCAGTGACAATTGATCCCCATAATATTAAATCATATTTCTTTTAATGCTTTCGGAATTCAATTGAAATGCCACTGTAATTGTTTATTTTCCTTCTTCTTATGAGCACAAATTAAGAGACAAAGTTTATTTTCGCACCCTGCGCGTATCCGAATTTCGCGTTTTCGGCTTAGATGTAGAGTCCTACTACGAATCTATAATTATATATCTTTAAATGTGTTAAATATTGTTTTGTCTAATTGTATGAGTGTGGTGTTTGTGCGTGAAAAATTTTTCAGCTAAAAGATTTTCAGCAATGCAATAGTTTCAACCGTTATTAAAATAAACGGCTGGTAGTCTATCAGTCGACAATTCTTTCAATAGCACCCAATTTTCCTTGGCTTGCTCCAATTTCTATTTACATAATTTTTATAATTTACAGCTATTAACAACTTATCTCGATACATTTTCGAGCAAAAACCCGTTGCGTTTCCATACACTCAGAGCGACAGCGGTCAGACCACACCATGCCTGCAAGGAAGGCGAAATTCAGACAAAAACTAAAACGATTCTCACGGGATAGAGAAATCACGTGAGTTATTACGTAGAATATGACGTTCCACTGTTTTGCTGTGAAACAAAACTTAGGATGATTTGAGCGAGGGGTTCTCCTCATACGGAAACAGAGCGTTATACTATTAATTCTTTGGTTTTTAAATTTTCAACATAACAGAAATACAGTGCTTTCACACTGAATAAAATTAAATAAAATTGAGTACACTTGCTTCATTTAAGTGATAGTCTTAAAATTCTCTGTAAAACAGCCTCAAAATTCCTGAGTCTGATTTCATCAGATTAAATTTGTTTTACAAATTATTTATACGCAGCATACTCAATTCTTTGCTGATGGATATTTAATCCCATAATGCATTTGAAAACTGCTCCGTCATCAACCACTTAAAGGATCAGGTTCTATTCCAAATATAATTTTATTTCGAAACAAGTAAACATTCTTGTTTAGCATAAGAAAACAACATGTCAGCCATAAGGAGAATAAACAAGAACAACATTTATATATATATATAAAAAAAAATAATTAATGTTTTTAAATATTTAAGATTTTTAATTATATTTATCTATATTTTTAGTATTTTTAAATGCAACTTATTATATATTTATAAATTACAAACAACACACACATCTTATATACATATATAATGCACGTGCATTGTATTTT
Organism: Caerostris extrusa; assembly: GCA_021605095.1. NCBI lineage: Eukaryota > Metazoa > Arthropoda > Arachnida > Araneae > Araneidae > Caerostris > Caerostris extrusa. Next base: position 5,892 of record BPLR01015249.1, read on the forward strand.
ATTCATTTATACGAGTAACGACAGCAACAATTTTTTTTTTTTTCATTAAAATTTATTTCATTTAACAGGTTGCATTGCTTTGTAAAGCAAATTAGAAAATGATCTTATGAGATAGATAGTATTTGGTAGTATCGAAAAATTGTTATGTTATAATTATTTATTTTATGAGTTATTATTATACATATAGAATTTAGTATTATATTTTCTTAGTAGACTTTCATAAGAAATGGTTGCACAAATTTATGATCCCAAGTATATAAATCTTTGTCAAACATTATATTTCCATAATAATTTAGATTTTATCATTCCAAATGATTTAGTAGATGTATTAAATATTTTGTTTCCAAATTTAAAATTATCAATCATTTAAAAACTTAACCAAATCTTATGAAAAGACAATCAGAATTATCATTCAAGACCATCTGATTTACCCCTCTAAAGTTATTTTGCTTTCCAAATAATAGTTAGATAATTCTTCTTAAAAGTGATTATTTTTATACGTTCGAATTTTATACAATCAATGAAGGAAAAAATGGAAAAAAATGTTTTTTTATTCATTTGATATTAATTTTCAATTTAAAATGAAAATGACTCCTAAATAATGAAGGCTTATATATGTTCTATATAAAAAGTCTTATATATGTTCAATATAAAAAGTCTTATATATGTTCTATATAAGTTATTTATATTTACATAAGCAAAAGGCAGTGTTTTTAGTTTTAAAATTAAAGCTAAAATTACATGCATCTAATTTTTTAATAAATGGATAATTATTATATTGCACAACAACAAAAAAAACATTTTGTCATGCATAAGGAAATGAACAATTGCGTGTATAGGTAAATAATGGGTACATGTCATAAATACGATTTTAGTCTTAATTTTGAGAATTTAATTCTATCTAGACGCATCATCATGACAGATTTTCTGTGGAAAAAGAATGCAATTCAAGCAACAAATGGGAATTAAAGAATTGCTTCAGATCTTCAAATCACTAATTTGAAAATTTTTATGAAAAATAAAATTATTTTAAAGTTTTGGTTTTTTACAAGGTAATAAATAAAAAAAAAGTTAAATTAAAATATGTAAGAGTCGTTAGAAAAATTCAGCGATTGTTAGAAATTAAAAAGAAGAAAAAATGAGAAAATTGAAAAATTATGCATATCCGTGAAGAATTTACGAATCGCGAATTTTTAATGAATTTGAAACTAATTTAAATTTAATAATTTTATTTGAATCAGTTATTATAGAATTATTTAGCAGTATATGTTCGCCACCAAAATGTTTATCCTTTTTTATTCTCAGAAAAACGATAGATGACGCCACGATATAAAAATGCTCTTTACGGATGTATATTTCGAACGGTTCAAATAATTAAAATGATACATATCATCCATCAACTACTACAACATGAAATCGAGTCAACTCGTTTTTGCCTAAAAATAATATAAAACAGGACCGCCCTAGATGGTAGGCGGCTACTAACGGCGGCAAAATTTAAGAGAGGCAAACACCTTGAAATAGGCTAGCCAAATAAATATTAAACACAACTCACAAAAACATATTTCGTTCACTTGAATCTAGAAAATTAATGAGTAGTAAAATTAAATACAAACACCAAAAAAATTTTTTTCGTTTACTTGAATCTAGAAAGTTTATGAGTAGTAAAATTAAATATAACCTACAGAAACATATTTCGTTCACTTGAATCTAGAAAATAAATGAGTAGTAAAATTAAACACAACCCACAAAAACGTATTTCGTTTACGTGAATCTAGAAAATTAAGGGTAGTAAAATTAAGCACAACCCACAAAAACGTATTTCGTTTACTTGAATCTAGAAAATTAATGAGTAGTCAAATTAAACACGACCCACAAAAACATGTTTCGTTTACTTGGATTTAGAAAATTAATGAATAGTAAAATAAAACACAACAGGAAGTGACAATTCATTGTCTACTTAATATTCGTTCTTCAAACCTCGAAAGTAATTGTTTTAATTTAGGTTTATGCTTTGTATATTAATTTACTTCTTCATTGACGCAACATCCCCATGGTGGGAAAAGGCAGTCTGTCTACTGGCAGATTTCGAGACTGGAGATGTTTTCTTCTTGCGGGGAAGGGTTGCCAATTCTACACCCTACGCACTACACCACTATTACTACTACACCACACCACAGTACTGTGCCTAGCGCTACGTTGTCCATATACAATTTGCGAATGATGTGGGTGAGAAGTCTGAATGGGTTCTGTGACGCTCTACTGTCATATAAGACTGGGACTTACGGCTTAAAATGGACTCGAACCACTACAAACATCCATGCTACCGACGGGACTCGAACCCAAAATCTGAGGCACCGAGCACCAGAGTGCTAGACACTTGGTCATTCAGATCCCCCACCCTTAACGCACTACGGTTTCATTAGGACATACGGTTTAAAGTGAATTCCGAACCATTACAAACATCCATGGCACCACCGGGACGTGAACCCGAAGCCTATGGCACCGAGGGCCAGATACTCGACCATCAGGCCCCATATGAATTTGCTAGTTTTGTTTATTGTTTTAAAAGCAGACTTATATTTTCTCTGAAAATAGTAGATACGATTTTAATTAGTTTAATTAAATTATACGAAATATTTTTGGTTAGCATGGTGATTTCATAATTTTTTTTTATATTGTTAAAAAGAATTGAAGCATAGAGGGTGGTATTTTTTTGGTAAAAATAAATGTTTTATATTATTTAATTCGTCGTATTCGAAGAGATGCAACATCTCCTCAGCAGATATTATACAACTTATTATCATCCCTTGTCGTATTATTATTATCCCCATACTTTGGGATAATCCGCTGAGGGTATAAATTTGTTATGGGACATTTGGTCTGGAACATCATTCGAGCAGCTTTCATGAACAGGGTGGTAAAATTTCCTCCAGGCTTGTAAAACAAGTCTCGTTGTGGGCAATAACTAACGTTCGATTTCTCTCCAATATGAAACAACTTTTACAGAAATGAATTAGATACCGATTTTTGAGAGCAAGTTGCTTCGATCCTAAATGTAATTAAAATCGAGAATCGAGAATCTTGTAGCGCGCTATATGCATAGTACAGGGGATTTTTTAGGTGTGTTCAGAAACAAATTGTGCTGAATATTTGGGAATATGGTGAAAATTGCACTGATATACAATATTGGATAATTATAATTATACAATTTTCTAATTTGCTATTATCCAATTTCGAACTAATAAGAATTTGTTTATTTTAATGTGCAATTTTCAATTAAAAGGACTCAAAGGGTAATTTTGAGGTTATATACTTTATTTATTAAATATATAATTTATAGTTTTCCATTTAAAAACATGGAGGTACTTTTTCAGCCAATCATAGATATTCCGAAATGTAATGTGTTTCTTTGGCACTTATTTGTAAAAAAAGATAACATTAATGAAAAAATAATTTAGTAAGCTTTTTCTTACAATAAAAGATTTTTTCTAGAAAGAAGAAACTTTATCTGTCTCTAACAAAGTATCATCATCAATATCATAAAATATCATCATCTCTTACAAAAATATCATCAATTTTTCATTGTATTCATACACTGAAGTGACAAAAAGTCAGGGATAGCAATATGCAAATTTTCAGATGGCAGTAGCATCGCGTAGAACAGGTATAAATGCACAGTGCTTTCGCCGAGCTTTCATTTCTGTTCAAGTCATTCACGTGAAGAGGTTTTGAAATGATGATGACCGCACGACAGGAATTAACAGACTTTGAAAGCGGAATGTTAGTTGGAGCTAGACGCATGGGTCATGCCATTTCGGAAATCGTTAGGGAATTCAACATTCCCAGATCCACTGTGTCAAGAGTGGGCCGAGAGTATGAAATTTCAGGCATAACATCCCACCATGGACAGCGCAGTGGTCGACCGCCTGCACTTAACGACCGAGACCGGCGACGTCTGCAAAGAGTCGTAAATTCTAACAGACAAGCAACACTGCGTCAAATAACCGCAGAAATCAATGTGGGACGTACAAGGGACTTGTGTGTTAGAACTGTGCGGAGAAATTTGGCTTTCTTGGGCTATTCCAGCAGAAGACCGACTCGAGTGCCATTTACTGACAGAACAACATCGCTTGCAGCGACTTTCGTGGGCACGTGAGCATATCGGTTGGTCCCTAGATGAATGGAAAACCGTGGCCTGGTCCGATGAGTCACGATTTCAGTTGGTAAGAGCTGATGGTAGGGTTCGAGTGTGGCGCAGACCCCACGAAGCCATGGACCCAAACTGTCAGCAAGGCACTGTTCAAGCTGGTGGTGGCTCCGTAATGGTGTGGGCTGTTTTTTCATGGCATGGACTTGGTCCTCTGGTGCGACTGGACCGAACATTTGGAAATGCTTATGTTCAGCTACTTGGAGATCACTTGCAGCCTTTCATGGACTTCATGTACCCAAACAACGATGGGATTTTTATGGATGACAATGCGCCATGTCACCGGGCCACAACTGTTCGCGATCGGTTTGAAGAACATTCTGGACAATTCCAACGAATGATCTGGCCACCTAGATCGCCAGACATGAATCCCATCGAGCATTTATGGGACATCATCGAGAGGTCTGTTCGTGCCCAAAATCTGCACCATCAATGCTTTCACAATTATGGACGTCTATCGAGACAGCATGGCTCAATATTCCTGCAGAAGACTTCCAACTACTTGTTGAGTCCATGCCACGTCGAGTTGCTGCACTTCGCCGGGCGAAAGGAGGGCCGACACGATATTAAGAGGTATCCCATGACTTTTGTCAGTTCAGTGTATCATACAACTATTTTACAATTGCATGCAATATTACCATTCTGATTTAGAGTTTTTTTTTTAATATTCGAATAATTACTAATTATTCTAATTATTTATTCGGACATCAGTTTATGTCTCTGAGCAGAAAAATACTGATATTTAAAAAAATTATTTTCAAATATTTATATTGTTTGATGGCATTAATCTCATTATAAATATCATAAGTTGTCACTAGTAAGTCTCATTGCAAGAGTCATAAATGTCATATTGTTTTTTAATTAGAAAAATTGTAAGCTTTTTGATAAGCTTTGTTTGTTTACTAGATTTAAGAGGCACAAAACTTCAACCATTTAATATTAATTTATACGAAGTAAAAATACTCATCTATAGCATGTTTATTCTTATGCTCTTCTATATATTCTTAAGTTTACAAAAAAGGTAAGTATACAATTGAAATAGAAATTTTGGTGGTAAATTGAGCATTTAATATATATATGATGATTTGTAGGTTGACGGAGCTCCTTGGTTGCTAGGTAACCTTAGCTCCTTCTTTGCATATGAAAGGGAAGTTACTTTAGCTTTAAGCCCATTGCATTAAAATAAACTATTAAATTAGAGATAATTTAATATATATATATAGAATATAAATATTAAAATATAATAAACATAGTATTTTATTTATATTAATTACATTATAAATTAATATAAATAAAAGTATCATTGATTTCAAAAATTAGTTAAACTTCTGTTGCCCAACCCATTGGATACAACCTGAGTCTTTTAAACATCAGTTTAATGCTATATCAAGAGTCAGACATCATCTAAAGGCACCATAAAATTGCTCCAGGCGGCTCATAAAAATATCAGTTCACAGGGAATAATCCGGTTTGACCCAATTTCAGACCGGTCACTAAGGTTATTTTCCGGTCTCCGGATGTGTCCGGGAGATTGGATATCGCCGGATACGAGAGTATGACGTCAGAGAGCCCTTAAGTGAGATAGAATTCATAATCTTACTCAGCAGGAAGGAATGAAACATTCCATCGTATGTCAAGTGATTAATCACATCCAATGATCTTTTGAAGAGAGGATTAGAATACTGTTCCAATTATATATAAAATGATAGATGATGGCAGATAGTTTCGTTAACTTGTACATTCTTAGAAAATATCTGGATAATACAAATCTTGTATGTATTTCAACAAAACTTCAGTTTTGTTTAGTTTCAGCCATTGAAATGAGATTAAATATATAATATAAGTAAACTGAAAAAGAAGCGAACTAAATTATTTCCCTAAATATTTTATTCCTTGAATATTTTTATTTATATAAATAAAATGCTTATGTCCAACTAGTGTCAATGTATTAATTTGAGCAATTGGAAAGTCAAAAGAAGCTGGTTATAATTAACTTCTGGTGATAATATTAGAAATTGGGAGAGTTGATGTGAGTATATGCCGTCTCCACCCTACAGTTCAAAAGTTTTGAGCATCGCACACAAAATCGATTTGCCCCTTAGGGGCCTATCTCCTTCAGATATGTATAGGTATCCCCACCCTATGGCAACTCAGTGATCTTTACCTTTATGATTTTGCCTTCTCATTATTTCTTTTTAACTGTCCAGATTATAAATATCATCTCTTTCGTAATAATTTGTTACGACTCAGTAACTTCAGGCAATTTTGCGAATCTCTTGTTCATTTTTCCAAAAAATTTGCTGATATTTTTTTTCTATTAGTTTCTTTCTAGTTTTGTGTGTAATTTAAATTTTATTTCGACTAACAATATTTTGTTTTTGATCAGATTAATTAACAATTTTAATTCTCTGACTCACTTGTCAGTGCCTGACGATTCTTGTTCCAAGCACATAGAATCTTGGCAATCTTGAGTCCAGGCAGAGTTCGAAAGAAAGAGGCTAGAGCGTCACCATTGATACCATATGCTTCACTTTCGAATCTTGGTATTGGCATGAATGTTTGTTAGTGGTATCGAATCCCCGTTACACCTTAGGTCTCGGTCTAATTAGCCCAAAGTCTGCAAAAATGAACGTATAGAAGCAAACCAAAGAAACAATCCCACTTCATTTTTACCTGTTTGCTACCGCTCTAAATTATGGTGACACCAGTTAATAAAATAGAGCCACTGAAGCTGTGATTCCGTTTTACAGTGATCTTCATCATCAGAAAGATCATTGACCAAACGAAAAAAATTAATGATCGAGTCCCACTAATGATCGAGTACTATATATAATAAACCATTCACTTGTGCCCAAAATAAAAATCTCAATAAGAGCCACTTAGGTTATTTGACAATATTAGAAAGTTTATTATCAATAATTTTATTTAATATCAACGGCTAAACTATTCTCGAACGAGGGATAAATTTTTCTTAAGGTTGAATAACAATTCTTAAGAACATTGCCTTTCAAAAACAGGGACATTTTATGTGCTAAAAGAAATTGTCTATCCTGCAAATTTATTGCAGACGAAAGAGAACTATCTAAGTGTTTTCGAAATATACGATGGGAACAATTCCACATTAAAGAAAATACAGAGATATGGTCTTTATTACGGAGTATACATCAAACGTTTCTTTTTATGTTATTGTTACTTATTGCCGTTTCTTAAAGAACGTATTGGTGAGAAAGAGAGATAGAGGTATTATTCCTTTTTCCTTGAACTTTTAACCTCAAAGAGTGTGTTAATTTTGCTCGCCCTTTTACTATTGCTTAAAGTTCTGATAAATTCTCGAATGTATTCATTTCAGAATTAGTTAAATTCAAGTTAAAATAAATGCAATATTCCAGTTATTAAAAACTGTAAATCAGTAATACACAGTGTATCAAAGAATTTTTAACATTGAGTTTTTAAAATTAAATAAAAACAACTAATAATAATTTTTTAGGATTTTTATTTTAAAAAATCCTTCAACTTCAAAATCTTAGTAACAACTACTTAATAATGGCATAAGGGCTTGTACGTCCATTTGTGGGGTTGTTGCCAAAGATTACAACAAAGATCTTTACACTGAAGTGACAAAAGTCATGGGATAGCAATATGCAAATTTTCAGATGGCAGTAGCATCGCGTAGAACAGGTATAAATGCGCAGTGCTTTTGCCGAGCTTTCATTTCTGTTCAAGATTTTCCTGTGAAGAGGTTTTGGCGTGATGATGACCGCACGACGGGAATTAACAGACTTTGAAAGCGAAATGTTAGTTGGAGCTAGACGCATGGGTCATGCCATTTCGGAAATCGTTAGGAATTCAACATTCCCAGATCCACTGTGTCAAGAGTGTGCCGAGAGTATGAAATTTCAGGCATAACATCCCACCATGGACAGCGCAGTGGTCGACCGCCTGCACTTAACAACCGAGACCGACGACGTCTGCAAAGAGTCGTAAATTCTAACAGACAAGCAACACTGCTTCAAATAACCGCAGAAATCAATGTGGGACGTACAAGGGACTTGTCTGTTAGAACTGTGCGGGGAAATTTGGCTTTCTTGGGCTATTCCAGCAGAAGACCGACTCGAGTGCCTTTACTGACAGAACGACTCTTGCACCGACTCTCGTGGGCACGTGAGCATATCGGTTGGTCCCTAGATGAATGGAAAACCGTGGCCTGGTCCGATGAGTCACGATTTCAGTTGGTAAGAGCTGATGGTAGGGTTCGAGTGTGGCACAGACCCCACGAAGCCATGGACCCAACTGTCAGCAAGGCACTGTTCAAGCTGGTGGTGGCTCCGTAATGGTGTGGGCTGTTTTTTCATGACATGGACTTGGTCCTCTGGTGACTGGACCGAACATTGACTGGAAATGCTTATGTTCAGCTACTTGAGATCATTTGCAGCCATTCATGGACTTCATGTACCCAAACAACGATGGGATTTTTAAGGCTGAGAATGCGCCATGTCACCGGGCCACAACTGTTCGCGATTGGTTTGAAGAACATTCTGGACAATTCCAACGAATGATCTGGCCACCCAGATCGCCCGACATGAATCCCATCGAGCATTTATCGGACATCATCGAGAGGTCTATTCGTGCCCCAAAATCCTGCACCATCAACGCTTTCACAATTATGGACGTTCATCGAGACGGCATGGCTCATCATTCCTGCAGAAGACTTCCAGCGGTTTGTTGAGTCCATGCCACGTCGAGTTGCTGCACTTCGCCGGGCGAAAGGAGGGCCGACACGATATTAAGAGGTCTCCATGACTTTTGTCACTTCAGTGTATATCGAAATGTTTTTAAAATAACGCCCTTTTAACTTCATTTTAATTGTTGAGAAAAAAAAAGGGTTTGAGGGTGTTAAATTGACTGAATTTTTAATTAGATTAATTATTCATATTTTGATTCGCTTTTGAATGGGTTTTAATATTTTTTAATTAATTTTCCACAGAAGAGTTTTTTGAAGAACTACACATTTTCAGAAGAATGCTCCTTACAGTATAATTACACATAAAGGAATTAAGTTTACCATGATAATTGCTAGTTTTATGTTTTTAAAATAACCAGTTAATAAATACAGTTATACGCATATAAATACAGTTAAACGCATATAAATACAGTAAAACGCATATAAATACAGTTAAAACGCACAGTTAAATAATTACAGTTATTATTATTACATTATTAAAGTATCTTGAAAATAGCTATCTCTAAAAATTAATTGCATTTTTATTATAAGAAACATTCTTTTTGTTTAGTATTCCTTTATTTATTTTCCCTCTGCTAAAAGGACATAAAAAACAGAAACTGTTTGTGGTAAGACCACATGTGACCCGTGAGAACTTCCCTTTTTCTACCGTGAAAATCTCCGTAATGCACTTTTTTCCCCAAAGATGTGAGCAGACAGGGAAATGTGATCCCCGATCAGCAAAAGATCAAAATTCCAAACACGATTTGCTTTTTCTGTTTGCTGCCAGAAAACCTCCCCTCCCCTCCATCTCCATCCCCTGGGTCTTTCAGACCTTCAGTCAGCCACTTGAGGCCTGGTCGATAGCGCGACGTTCTAACCGCCCACATGACAAGCTCCAAGACGCCTATCCGCTTCTAACCCGATTAATCGGAATCGTAATCAAATAATCGTCCAATCGAAGATCGTAGAAATTCCTAACGCGTGACGTCAGACGCTTCGGCTCGCCCCATTGATATCAAACTTTTTTCTTTTTCCCTCACAAGTTGATGACATTATATTTTTATTTCTAGATTTGCTTTAACATCGTCGAGAAACAGAAATTTTTTTTTTTTTTTCTTCAAATGCCAGTTTGAATGAAGTTTCGTCGGGGATTTTTAATTTGAGAAATTTCGTTATTTTATTTTTTGCTTGTTCTTTTTTTTTTTTTTAATTCTTTTTGATGATGACGAAGACGACATCCGCTAAGTCTAATTTGATTACGATGATTGGGAAATAAACAACCGTGAAATTTTTGTCGCCGCCTTTCATAAATGTGATTAGAACGAGACGGTGTGGCTATTAAAAATGGAAAAAGTTGTCCGACTTGATCATTTAATTTCATTTTACGATTAAAATATATATTGTATCGTACCATGATAGTTAATTTTTTTTCTTCTATAAAAGTACAATCTTAAAAGTTAACATGACTTTTTACATTAACAATATAATTCATTTGAGAGTTTTAAAACAATTACGGGTTTTAATATTATTTAGTAAATATTACTGGTAACTTAGTTTTAAGGAAAAGTACTGTATATATATATATATGTTACTAAAATAAAATGAAAGCATTATGTAAGGAAATTAAAATTAAAAATGCTTATTGCTTTTTTTTATCACATAATAAAAACAAAATATTCAACTAATTAGAATTTTCCTATGCACTAGACGAGTCTGTATTACATCAGCAATTTACGTATGTTGTATTTTTATAACAAATTTATCAGAATCGTTATAAAAAATTCTTGCGAATTGCTTTTAAATAATTTTATTACTTATTATTTCATTATTTTACAATTTTATTATTGATTATTATTTATTTCATTTTGTATGTTGTCTAATTATATTAAAATTATCATAAAATAATTAAAAAATATTTAAAAATAATTTATTTTCATTTTATTTTGTTACCATTCAATCGCACGCATGTGCACACTTATTCATTCTATGAATGTAATTTATTAATTTACCCTAAAATATTAATTTAAATTAGGATTAATTTTTTTGAAATAATGAAATTGTTTTTAAATAATTTTATTATTGATTATTATTTCATTTTTTAAGTTGTCTAATTAAGATTAATTTGGAAAATCGATATACTTACACGTACTTGACTTATACTTAATGCATTACGAAATGAAAACTCAACATATTTTTTAAATATATAAATACATTATTATTCATTTCGATTTTTTTTTATCATTATTATCAACGAAATTTTTGTTAGACATTTTTTGTTTGCAGTAAAGGAGAAAAAAGTGGAGTCTCAGAGTGTTAAATTAGCTGAATGCTAATTAGATCAATTATTCATATCTTGATTTATTTTTTGAATAGGTTTTCAACATTTTTTAATTAATTTTTCATCAGTTAATTTGTTGAAGAACTACACATTTTCAGAAGAATGCTGTTTATAACATAATTATTTGTAACGAAATAAAGTTTACCTTTAATTATTGCTAGTTTTATATTTTTAAAATTAACATACGCAAATAACTACAGTTATTAAAGAATTTTCAAAAATAACTATCAATAAAAAACACTTGCATTTTATATTATATTATAACATTCTTTCGTTTAGTATTCCTCTTTATTTATTTTTACTCAACTAAAAGGACATAAAAATACAGAAACTGTTTGCGGTAAGACCACATGTGACCCATGAGAACTTCCCTTTTCTACCGTGAAAATCTCCGTAATGCACTTTTTCCCCACAGATGTGAGCAGACAGGGAAATGTGATCCCCGATCAGCAAAAGATCAAAATTCCAAACACGATTTGCTTTCTGTTTGCTGCCAGAAAACCCTCCCCCGCCCCTCCATCTCCCCCTCCCCTGAGACTTTCAGACCTTCAGTCAGCCACTTGAGGCCTGGTCGATAGCGCGACGTTCTAATCGCCCACATGACAAGCCCGAGACGTCTGTCCGCTCTCTAACCCGATTAATCGGAATCGGAATCAAATAATCGTCCAATCCAAGACAGTAGAAATCCCTAACGCGTGACGTCAGACGCTTCTTCTCGCCCCATTGATATTAAAATTTTTCTTTTCCCCTCACAAGTTGATGATGTTATATTTTTATTTCTAGATTTGCTTAACATCTTCGAGAAACAGAAATTTTTATTTTTTTTTTTTTTTCCATCAAATGCCAGTTTGAATGATGTTTCGTAGGATTTTTTAATTTGAGAAATTTTCATTTATTTTATTTTGCTTTTTTTTTTTTTTTAAAATTGTTTTTGATGATGACGAAGACGACACCCGCTAGTCTAATTTGTTTTCAATGACTGAGGAAATAAAAAACCGTGAAAATTTTGTCGCCTGCCTTTTATAAATGTGATTAGAATGAGGCAGTGTGGCTATTAAAGTGGAAGAAGTCGTCTAACTTGATAATTTAATTTCATTTCACGATAAAAATATATATTATATCGTACCGTGATATTTAATTTTTTTTTTTTATTTAAATGTACGATCTTCAAAATTTACATGACTTTTACACTAACGGATAATTTATTTGAGAGTTTTGAAACAATTAAGATTTTTGAATATTTTTTAGTACGTATTAAATTAGTTTAGTTTTTAGGGAAAGTACTGTGTTACTGCAATAAAATAAAAGCATTATTCAAGGAAATGCCTGTTCGAATTCAATTGGGGGTTGCCGCCTTAACTCATGTCAAAGATCTTTATACTCTATAGTCGAAATGTCATAAAAATAACGCCCTTTAACTTATGAGAAAAAAAAAGGTCTCAGGGAGTTAAATTAGCTGAAAACAAATTAGATCAATTATTCATCTTCTGATTTACTTTTGAATAGGTTTTAAAATTTTGTAATTAATTTTCTATAAGAGTGTGTTTTGAAGAACTATAAATTTTCAGAAGGATCTTTCTAATAATTTAATTACACGTAATTAAATTATGTTTACCATAATTATAGCCAGTTTTATACTTTTAAAATTAACATATGCAAATAACTACAGCTATTAAAATATTTTCAAAAATAGCTATCATTAAAATTACTTGAATTTTGCAAATAAACAGTGTGTCAAAGAATTTTTAGTACTGGGTTTATAAAATTAAACAACAACAACCAATAATATTTTTTATTAAAAATACACTCCTTCAACTTCATTATATTAGTGACAATAGCGCAGTTATACTATTACATTCTTTTGTTTAGTATTCCATTATTTTTTTCCCTCAACTAAAAGGACAGAAAAAATAAGGAAACTGTTTACGGAAGACCACATGTGACCCATGAGAACTTCCTTTTTTTCTTCCGCGAAAAATCTCCGTAATGCACTTTTTTCCCCAAAAGATGTGAGCAGACAGGGAAATGTGATCCACGATCAGCAAAAGATCAAAATTCCAAACACGATTTGCTTTCTGTTGCCTACCAGAAACCCATCTTCCCCTACCCCCTTCTCCATCCCCTGGGACTTTCAGACCTTCAGTCAGCCACTTGAGGCCTGGTCGATAGCGCGACGTTCTAATCGCCCACATGACAAGCTCCAAGACGCCTGTCCGCTCTCTAATCCTGATTAATCGTAATCGTAATCAAATAATCGTCCAATCGAAGACTGGAAATCCCTAACGCGTGACGTCAGACGCTTCGGTTCGGCCCATTGGATATCAAACGTTTTTCTTTTCCCTCACAAGTTAATGACGTTATATTTTTATTTCTAGATTTGCTTAACATCGTCAAGAAACAGATTTTCTTTTTTTTTTATTTTCATCAAATGCCAGTTTGAATGAAGTTTCGCAGGATTTTTTAATTTGAGAAATTTTCGTTTATTTTATTTTACTTGTTCTTTTTTTTATTTATTTTATTTATTTTTAATTCTTTTTGATGATGACGAAGACGACATCCGCTAGTCTAATTTGATTTCAATGACTGGGGAAATAAACAACCGTGAAATTTTTGTCGCCGCCTTTCATAAATGTGATTAGAACGAGGCGGTGTGGCTATTAAAACGGAAGAAGTCGTCCGACTTGATAATTTAATTTCATTTTACGATGAAAAAATATATTATATCGTACCATGATATTTAATTTTTTATTTCTGTCAAAATACGATCTTACTTAAATTTCATGACTTTTTACAGAATATAATTCATTTGTGAGTTTTAAAACAATTAACATTTTTTAATATTGTTTAGTAAATATTAAGTTAGTTTATGAATTTTTAGCAATAAAAATAACACCCTTTTAATTTATGAGAAAAAAAGAGGTCTCAGGGTGTTAAATTAGCTGAAAGAAAATTAGATCAATTATTCTTATTCTGATTTACATTTGAATAGGTTTTTAACATGTTTTAATTAATTTTTCATAAAAGAGTTTTTGAAGAACTACACATTATCAGAAGGATATTTCTTACAGTATATAATTACACGTAATGTAATTAAGTTTACCATAATTATTGCCATTTTCATATTTTTAAAATTAACAAACGCAAATAATTGCAATTATTAAAGTACCTTGAAAATAGCTATCTCTAAAAATTACTTGCATTTTATAAACAAACAGTGTGTCAAAGAATTATTAGTACTGGGCTTATAATATTAAATAAAAAAAACTAACTATATTTTTTATTAGAAATACACTCCTTCTACTTCAATATATTAGTGACAGTGGCGCAGTTATACTATTACATTCTTTTGTTTACATAGTATTCCTATATTTATTTTTCCTCAACTAAAAGGACATAAAAATACAGAAACTGTTTGTGGAAGACCACATGTGACCCATGAGAACTGCCCCCTTTTTCTAACGTGAAAATCTCCGTAATGCACTTCCTCCCCCACACAAAGATGTGAGCAGACAGGAAATGCGATCCGCGATCAGCAAAAGATCAAAATTCCAAACACGATTTGCTTTCTGTTTGCTGCCAGAAAAATCCCCTCCCACCCCCTCTCCTCCATCCCCGGGACTTTCAGACCTTCAGTCAGCCACTTGAGGCCTGGTCGATAACGCGACGTTCTAATCGCCGCATGACAAGCTCCGAGACGCCTGTCCGCCTCTAAACCGATTAATCGGAATTTGGAATAGAATAATAGTCCAATCGAAGACCGTAGAAATTCCTAACGCGTGACGTCAGACGCTTTCGGCTCGTCCCATTGGATATCAACCTTTTTTTCTTTTCCCCTCACAAGTTGATGACGTTATATTTTTATTTCTAGATTTGTTTAACATCGTCGAGAAACAGATTTTCTTCTTTTTTTATTTATTTTAATTTTTTTATTTTCATCAAATGCCAGTTTGAATGAAGTTTCGCGTGAATTTTTAATTTGAGAAATTTTCGTTTATTTTATTTAATTCTTGGTGATGATGACGAAGACGACATCCGCTAAGTCTAAGTTGATTTCAATGACTGGGAATAAACAACCGTGAAATTTTTGTCGCCGCCTTTCATAAATGTGATTAGAACGAGACAGTGTGGCTATTAAACTGGAAAAGTCGCACGACTTGATAATTTAATTTCATTTTACGGTAAAAATTTAATATATCGTAATATGATATTTAATTTTTTTCTTCTATAAAAGTACGATCTTACTTAAATTTAAATGACTTTTATATTAACAATTTCATTCATTTTAGAGTTCTAAAACAATTAAGGGTTTTAATATTGTTTAGTAAATATTAAATTAATTTAGTTTTAAGGGAAAATACTGTATGTATTTTTCTAAAATAGGTCTTTTATTTTATTTTTTTCTAATGCAGCTGGCAATCACTTAGACAGTTGTCTTCGATACCTTAAGCAAGTACTGCCCCGACGTTACTCACTCAGCACTACACAGGAGGTGCGTGTAGATTGAGCATAAGCTACAGAAGCGGAGTAACAATACCTGCGGAATGCTCTACGATCATGTTAGACGAGGGCCTACTGTTTAGAGTGGCATCCGAACCACTACAAGCATCCATGGCACCACCGAGACTCGAATCGAAACCTGTAGTACTGAACGTTAAATTGCTAGCGACTTTGCCATTCAGTTCAATTACATCAATTTTCCATATTTTGATATACTTTTGAATAGGTTTTAATTATTTTTTAATTAATTTTCCATAAAAGAGTTTTTTGAAAAACAAATTTTCAGAAGGATGCTTCTTACAATATAATTACACGTAACGAAATTAAGTTTACCTTAATTATAGCAAGTTTTATATTTTTAAAATTAACATACTCAAATTAGTACAGTTAGTAAAGTATCTTGAAAATAGCTATCACTAAAAATCACTTGCATTTTATATTATATTATCACATTCTTCTGTTTAGTAATCCTTTATTTATTTTCCTCAACTAAAAGGACATAAAAATACAGAAACTGTTTGCGGAAGACCACATGTGGCCCATGAGAACTTTCCCTTTTTTTCTACCGTGAAAATCTCCGTAATGCACTTTTTTTCCCCAAAGATGTGAGCAGACAGGGAATGCGATCCGCGATCAGCAAAAGATCAAAATTCCAAACACGATTTGCTTTCTGTTTTGCTGCCAGAACCCCCCTATCTTCACCTCCCCTGGGACTTTCAGACTTTCAGTCAGCCACTTGAGGACTGGTCGATAGCGCGACGTTCTAATCGTCCACATGACAAGCTTCGAGACGCCTGTCCGCTCTCTAACCCGATTAATCGGATCGTAATCAAATAATCGTCCAATCGAAGACCGTAGAAATCCCTAACGCGTGACGTCAGATGCTTCTGCTCGCTCCATTGATTTCAAACTTTTTTCTTTTCCCTCACAAGTTGATGGGGTTATATTTTTATTTCTAGATTTGCTTAACATTGTAGAGAAACAGATTTTTTTTTTCATCAAATGCCAGTTTGAATGAAGTTTCACAGCAATTTTTTAATTTGAGAAATTTTCGTTTATTTTATTTATTTTTTTTTTTTTATTTTTTTGATGATGACGAAGACGACATCCGCTAAATCTAATTTGATCTCCATGACTGGGGAAATAAACTACCGTGAAATTTTCATCGCCGCCTTTCATAAATGTGATTAGAACGAGGCGGTGTGGTTATTAAAATGGAAGAAGTCGTCTGACTTGATAATTTAATTTAATTTTAGAATAAAAATGTGTTATATCGCACCATAACATTTAATTTTTTTTTTTTTAATTTTTGTTTTGCCTATAAAAGTAAGATCTTCAAACTTTGCATGACATTTGACACTAACGATTTAATTCATTTGAGAGTTACAAAACAATTAAGGGTTTTAATATTATTTAGTAAATATTAAATTTGTTTAGTTTTAAGGGAAAATACTATATATATATGTTACTAAAAATAAAATGGAATCTTTATTTTAGGAAAGTAAAATTAAAAATACTTATTGTTTTTTTATCACATAATTAAAAAAAAAAATATTCAAATTATGAGAATTTTTGAACGTATTAGGGACTTTGTATTACATTAGCAATTTACATAACTTGATTTTTTAAAACATATTTACGAGTCATTTACCTATCGTAAAAGCATTGAATTAATATTTAAAAATAATTTCTTTTCGTTTTACTTTTTCTACACTCATGCCCATAAATTAAGGATAATGAAGTTCAGGCAATGGAAGAGGCAGAAGCAAAACAAATTTGACTTATTTATAAATTCTATTTATTAAACAAAAGGTAGAGAGCAAAAAAAAGATGCTATATGTTTGACATAATTAATAAAAATTGCGATTTTTACTCCCTGGAGCAAATTTCAAAAATTAATCTATTTACAAAAAACAGTATAACATGGTTAGTATGATGGTAAATATGGAGTATGTCACCCGGACGATGCAATACAGGCCTTACAACGCCTAGGCATGCTGAATATCAAATTATCAATCTGATCTTGGGGAATATTACATCACTCATCAAGCAATGCCCTCCGAAGTTCCGGTTGACAGATGGAGGTTGGGCTGCAATTCGTCGGCCAAGCATATCCCCACATGCTCTATTGGATTCAAGTCCGGTGAGTATGCTGACCAATCCATACGGGTGATATCCTCCAATTGAAGGCATTCTTCTACAATGTTTTCACGGTGAGGACGGGCGTTGTCATCCATAAACAGAAATTCAGCACCCATGGCGCCCCGAAACAAACATACATGTTGTTCCAGAATGACATCCCGATAGATGACATTCTGGATGTCAATCTTATGTCATCGTTACACTCTGAGCATGCAGGTCAGTTCTGGAACCAAGAATAATTCCTCCCCAAACGAGCCATCCTGCACCACCGTAACGGTGTCGTTCAATGGTGTTCTCTTGGTGGTAACGGGTACCTGGCGCTCTCCGTATGAAAGTCCGGCAGGAATCAGACTGCAAACTAAACCTGGACTCGTCGGAAAACATCACACACGACCACTGTTGCGGTGTCCAAAATGCATGCTCTCTACTCCAGGTTAATCGCAGGCGACAGTGAGTTGCGGTAAGTGGAACACATCTGACAGGCCTACGAGCATATAGACCAATGTGCCCTAAGCGTCTGTACACGGTCTGCCTTGAAACTGTCGTACCGGTAGCTGAAGAGAGCTGACGAGACAGGTCTGATGCTGTGCTCCGTCTGTTTCTTTTGGCAGTAACTGCTAAATACCGGTCCTAATTCGGCGTTGTAACTCGGGGGCGACCTGTGCTATAACATCTACTCACATTACCATCATCTTGGAATCGTTGCCAAAGCCTGGTGATGACACTCTGGGCGATTCCAAGTTCCTCGGATATCCAGCTGGGTACACCCACAATCCAGTCATCCGATAATTCTACCACGTAAAAAATTATCCAAATGCTTCCTTTGCGCCATAACTATGCGGTTATTGCACTGAAAGGCTTTTAAAGCGCTTGAGAACAATTTTACTTCTTTGCCACCATTCCTTATATACCCCTATCTTTCACCTTCAAGATGTGTGTGATAATTCTACAGGTGAATTTTTTATTTTAGAGTTCAATTTTTTGAAATCATGGAAAATTTTGTTTTTAAATTCATTCATTTTGAAATTATTTATTATTATTTTTATTATTATTTCATTATTTTACAATTTTATTATTGACTATAATTATTGCTAGTTTTATATTTTTAAAATTCACATACGCATATAACTACAGTTATTAAAATATTTTCAAAACAGCTATGCCTAAAAATTACTTGCATTTTGTATTATATTATCTCATTCTTTTGTTTAGTATTCCGTTATTTAATTTTCCCTCAACTAAAAGGACATAAAAATACAGAAACTGTTTGCGGAAGACCACATGTGATCCATGAGAACTTCACCTTTTTTCTACCGTGAGAAATCTCTGTAATGCACTTTTTCCCCAAAGATGTGAGCAGACAGGGAAATGCGATCCATGATCAGCAAAAGATCAAAATTCCAAACACGATTTGCTTTCTGTTTGCTGCCAGAAAATCCCATCTCCCCTCTCCCCAGGGTCTTTCAGACCTTCAGTCAGCCACTTGAGGCCTGGTCGATAGCGCGACGTTCTAATGGCCACATGACAAGCTTCGAGACGCCTGTCCGCTTCCAACCCGATTAATCGGAATCGTAATCAAATAATCGTCCAATCGAAGACCGTAGAAATCCCTAACGCGTGACCTCAGGCGGTTTTGGCTCGCCCCATTGGATGTCAAACTTTTTCTTTTCCCTCACAAGTTGATGACGTTATATTTTTATTTCCAGATTTGTTTAACATCGTCGAGAAACAGTTTTTTAACACTTTTTTTTTTTTTCCTTTCTTTTCATCAAATGCCAGTTTGAATGAATTTCGCAGGAATTTCGTTATTTTATTTTGCTTGTTCGTCTTTTTTTTTTTTTTTTATTTATTATTATTTTTTTTTAATTCTTTTTGTTAATGACGAAGACGACATCGGCTAGTCTAATTTGATTTCAATGATTGGGGAAATAAACAACCGTGAAATTTTCATCGCCGTCTTTCATAAATGTGATTAGAACGAGCCGGTGTGGCTTTTAAAACGAAAGAAGTCGTCTGACTTGATAATTTAATTTCATTTTATGATAAAAAAATATATATTATATCTTACCATGATATTTAATTTTTTTTTTCCTGTAAAAATACGATCTTCAAAGTTAACAAGACTTTTTATATTAACAATTTAATCCATTTGAGAGTTCTAAAACAATTAAGGGCATTAATATTAGAGAGTTTTTGCATACTGTATTTTGAACGTCCTTTAGCTTTTTCTCCCCAGCGCTCATGCTCATTGGAAATTACGCATGCGTATCTGTTATAATGTTTCCTATAAGCATGCGCGCTAGGGAGAAAAAGCTAACGGACGTCCAAAATACGGTATGCAAAAACTCTCTATTATTTAGTAAATATTATTTTAGTTTTAAGGGAAACATATATGTATATGTTACTAAAATAAAATGAAAGCATTATTCAAGGAAATTTAAATTAAAAATACTTGTTTTTTTTTATCACATAATAAAAAAAAACAAAATCAAATTATAATTTCTATATGTACTAGGCACTCTGTATTAAATTAGCAATTTACTTACGTTGAATTTTTTATGACAAATTTAAGAGTTTTTCAGCTATTACAAAAGCATTGAATAAAAATTTAGAAATAATTCTTTTGATTTTTTTGTTTTATTTTAACATGTCGTTATACATAGGCTATATTCATTCTATAAATGGAATTTTTTAATCTATCCTAAATTATTAATTGTAATTAGGATTAATTGTTTTTAAGAAATAAAATTATTTTTAACTTGTTTTTTTTTTTTCTTATTCTTCTTCTTCTTGCTTTTAAAACAATTTTATTATTTCATTATTTTACTATTTTATTATTGATTATTATTTTATTATTTCATTATTTTAGATTGTTAATTAAGATTAAATTAGAAAACTTAATATTAAAGATAGATTAAATTAAATAAATTAGAATACTTAAGATTAAATTTAAAATTAGAGATAAATTAAATAAAATTAGATATACTTAAGATGAAATTAGATATCAAGTTATATATCAACTCAATTTATTGTCTAAATACATAAATTAAAAGCTTCAATATTTTTAAAGGGATACTTTATAATGTATGAAAGTACAAAAAGTAATGGCGATACTCTAAAAATTCAACTGTAAAAAGATTATTCTAAAAATTTTTATTGGCACACAATGAAACTTGTGAATCTAGCAATATATTTTTGGAAATGTAAGAACGTATTTGTAGCGGAAAAAATTTCAAAAACTGAAACAAGAAAAAGTAAATGACATAAAATCTGCCACTGAAACATTTTAAGCCTTCTGGTTTCATTTGTTACATATGTTTCAGAAAATTTATCTCAGTAACACGTGAATGTATAGAAAGATTGATTTACTTAATTTATCAAAGTATTATTCATATCAAGAAAACTGTATGGAAACTTGAAAGGAAAATTCTTTTGCAAAGAGAAATATGGAATTTTTTCAAAAACAAAATGGATTGACTCCATTTTGTTTTTTTGAAACCAGCAGGAAATTTATTTTTTTTCTTATAGTCCATTTTTTATCCTTACCCTTGCTTTTACTATACCTTAAATTTTCTTAGAAATCCATTTATACATTTAAACAAACTAAAATAAAAATCTTACAAATGCAGTTTTATTTATTTATTTAGAACTTCATTCTGATTCATAAAGAAATATCAACTACAACTTCAACTACTACAGAAGAAAAAATTGACGTCATCATCGCATGAGAGAATCATCCATAACTCCAGCGCGCATTGCAATAAATGACTGTTCGAAAAGAATTCTTTTAGAACCAATCGAAAACGCTCATTACTGACGTTCGCCAAACGATCGAACGCATTTTGTTGTCGTTTGCTGTTTCGAGAATGAAAACAAACGATCGCGCGTGATAAATCGTTCCATCTAAAACGTTCTAAGTTACCTTCAAGCTCGTTTGCGCAGTTCCTGTGTTCTAAATCGGTTATGCCACCGTTCCGTATCGAAAATCAATCTTTTTTTTTTTTTAAACGAAAAGTCGTCAAATATTTTCAGTTATTTTAGTAGCCAGATATTTTGTCAATTCTGTTGTCTCGCGAGACAAAATGTATTCGTTCGTCTGTTCGTAAAATAAAAATCGATTAAATGCTTAAAGAATGTTCGTATTGAATTTATTTCTTTTAATAGTTCTGATTCTTGTTCTTCCTTTGATAGAATGCAATTTTTTTTCTGCTTTATTCCTTCTTTTAGTTTGCGTTTAATGAATGTTAGAAGTGGATTCAATGGATTCTACATTAAACCGATAAAATGTTTAAAATGTTCTTGCTGATTTAAAAAAAAAAATAAAATCAGGTAAAATTTATTTAAAAATATTTTATATGTTTTTTAAGTAATTTAATTAAAAAAAAAAAAAAAAATTGTTTTGTCTGTGGCGTAATTTTATTTTAATAATTTCTTATATTTGAATATGTTCCAATTAAAAAGCAGTATTAAACTAATGTTTTTTTTACAAGAAATTTATGTTATTCTTTATATCTTATTAAAAATTATTAAAGCATATTGTAAAGATAAAAACTATGTTATGTGTTTAACTATTATTATTTGTAAAATTTTTATAGTTTTAACTTTGAAGTAATTAATAATTCATATAAAATATAGTTAAATTTTTGAAAATTCTCAATAAATGCGTTTGAAAATTTTTCCAGAATACTATTTGAAGGTGTGAACCTCAAAAGTATTCCTATTAACCATAACAATTATATAACTGAGTTTTCATTTTTATGATCATTTTTTTATTTGTCTTTGACTTTCAACGCTTCTCATTGGTTAAATTTTTTTTTAAATTTCTTTCACGAATTAATCTTATTCTTTGGACTATCTCTTATTAATATTCTTATTTATTCTTGAACTATCTCTTAATACTGTTGTTGTTCTAATGCAGCTGACAGTACAAAGGCAGTTAATCTTCATGCCATAAGCAAGCTGTTACTCATTTAGCCCAGGAAGCCCGTGCAGCTTCAAGGTATGCTACAGGCGTGGGTAACACTATCCCCACATCGTTCAACGATCCTATTGGGCAGGGACCTAGCAGGTTTAAAGTGGATTTCGAACCACTACAAACATCCATGGCACCTTCGTGATTCTAGCCGGAAAACTGTGCTACCAAGGGCAATAGCGATCTACGCTAGCCACTCGGACATCAGGTCCCCATTTCTTATTACTGTTCTTATTTATCCTCACACTATTCTTATTAAGAATAAGAATAGTTTGAGAAATTTTTTTTTTCCACAAACTGTTTTATTTGTAATATTTAAAATTTTGTTCACGTGCTTTTCCATACATAACATTTGAATTTCTTTCACGAGTTAATAAATATGTAATTAAATAATGTAAAACTGTACTAAAAGTTTTTCTGGTGAAATATTATATTATGAAGATGTTATTTAAAAGTGAAAATGAGATTTTTCAAGAAAAGAAAATTGTGTGGAATTCTATATTTTTATTTTTTCAAAATATGTTCTGTTATGCGTTTTGTTCTTACATTAAATTCTAAACCGAGCCAATATCTTTTATTTATTGCTTTCATTTTAATCATTTTGCTATTTTTCTTTCTTTTTTATGCATTTTCTTCTTTCTTTTTAATCTAAATTCGATAAAATATGCATTTGTTGGAGCAATATTTTTCATCTTTATCTATTTAATACTGTTTTTTTTTATTTTATTTTTTTCATGTATGAATACATTTTTAAAATGAGATTTTTAGAAGGTTTCATGTTCTTAAAACTTAATTATACTTTTGCAAATTTATGTTCTTTTATAATAAAATGAACAGATATATGATATCACAAAATAGAATAATTTATTAATGAATTTATACAATCCAAATTGAATTTACATTTTCAGTTTGAATTCGCAATTATATTAAAAGTATAACTTTGTATTGAAACCTGATGTTTTATTATTATTTTTTGCACATATTTGTTTATTCTGAAAACTTAAAACCAAATCGATAATTCAAAAATGCAAATTAAAACATGTATTTCGTATTTATTATTTCTTTCTTTTTGCTACACTTATAGGAATTTAAATATTTATTCAATT
Organism: Caerostris extrusa; assembly: GCA_021605095.1. Classification (NCBI taxonomy): domain Eukaryota; kingdom Metazoa; phylum Arthropoda; class Arachnida; order Araneae; family Araneidae; genus Caerostris; species Caerostris extrusa. The sequence goes on from BPLR01015249.1 coordinate 29,880, forward strand.
TGTTTTTAAACAATGTACATAAATTTATCTTATCAGTTTGATATTTTTCAGAATAATAAAATGTTTAAATTTCCTAAAGAAATTTTATTTTCAATAATAAAAAATATAATCTAGAACAGGAAAAAACAATTCTTAACTGTAAAATACAAACTAGTGAGTCGATTTCAATTTCATTTTTACATGGAATGTTACCTAATTCTTAACACAATGAAATTTTGCATTAATTGAATGCTTTAGAAGTGCATTATTTACTCCTTCAATCCCTGTACTAATTTAATCCTCCTTTAATATTTCCTTGATTTGCATAATTTTCATCATACACCTCAACTGTCAATGTGAAGGGATAATGTTTACAGACGAGTTTCCTACAGAAATATCGTGCATAGGTTTTGCCTATGAATGCATCGAAGCATTGGGTTTTAACAACATATTGCAGCACAAATGAAACCTGCCGCTAGTCTCTGTGATAGAGTATTAGATCTCTGATCTATTCGTGTTGTTGTTGTGACTAATCCTCCGTATCCAGTAGCATAGGAAGACAGCCCATGAGTTGTCTACTCATGAATGGAGGGAGGGAGGGAGGGAGGGAAAGGCGCCAGCTTCTGTTGTAATGGAGCACCGTAGGTAGAAGTCTGACTTGTGTCTATCTATCTTCAAACTACATGTGCCCCCTGAGTAGTGCTAAATGAGTAACAGCTTCGCAGCCCTTGCTTATGGCATAAAGATTAACTGTTTCTGTTTTGCCAGTTGCATTAGAACAAAAACGAACCTATATTTACTTTATCATACAGCACCGAGTAGTATCAAATTCGTATTTGCTGTATACGACGCATTTGAAGTTCGAACAGTTTTTATAGTTCTAACAATTTGTTTGAACTGACGAACAAATTAAATTCAATACGAATGGAAAATTATTCGTAACACACGTATTGATGTAATGATTCATTTCATTGATACGGATCACATGAATTTAACCCACCATTACTACTGTGACCAACCTATTATTTTTCAAAAACTCTTTATTTAATCTTCCAAATTTATTTCATCGCCTTCAAAGTAATCCCCTCCTCCGGACACAATGCACTCATGCCAACTTTTTCTGCAATCCTCAATGCATGCTAAAAAGTCATCGGCAGAAATGGCCTTCAAAGCGTGCGCCGATTCATGTTGAATCTCTTCAATCCACACAAAACTGTGCCCCGGAGGGTTTTGAGTTTAGAGAATAGCCAGAAGTCGCACGGTCTTAATGCGGTGGTTGTGGAACTAAATGGGTTTCATTTTTCGTGAAATAGTCACGAAGAATCAATGCAGTGTGAGCCGACGCATTTTGTGTTTTCGGTACAAATCGAGATTTGACGTGTTTGAGACTCAAAAACATCTTTTAAAAGGAATTGACCGATCCTTTTGAAATTCCAACATCAGCAACAAGGTCTCTAATTGTAAATCGACGGTTTGCAAGCCCCAATCTTTAATTCTTTGCACGTGAGCTTCGTCGGTTGAAGTTGGTGGTCGACCAGAGGGCTCTTCATCTCCAACGCATAGTCTGCCTTCTTTGAACTGTTTATAGCACTTCTAAACATTTCTTTCCGATATAGGAATGCTCACCGAATGCCTTGCCTTCTGCAACATTCTATACGTTTCCGCAAAAAAATTAAATGCAAGTTCATTGCTCAATGAATTCAGACATTTCAAAAATCGGCGGAATCAGTTTTAGCGTCTCACAAAATCAAGTGTAACTCAAACACTAATGAATATTTTGACGTCAAATTTCCCACAGCCTAAAAATGAAAAAAAAAAAAAAAAAAAAAAAAAAATTGAAATTCCATAAGTCCGGGGAATTTTAAATTTAAAATTGGTCTTACTTTTTGACATAGTAGTATAAATATAAACTCTTGTGTAACATGCTTCAGCAACAAATGAAACTGACTAGCTTCGACATCACGTTTCGGAAAATTGTTTTTCCAGCTGTCTGGTTTAGGAACAGACAGTTATGGGGAAGTTTTTACAGCTAGACGGATTAGAGTTCCGGGATCGATATGGTCTGCCAACTAAGGTTACATCCTTAAAGTTCTGTCCGTCGCATTGGTTTGTTTATGGTTGACGCACGTGCTGTTTCCTTAAGTCTGGTTTTCTCTTTTCTTATATCAATATAATCTTGGTGCTTGTCGAAAATATTTGTCCTTCAGCTTCTTTGAAAAGAACTAATATTTGTGATAGAAATGTCACGTTAGTTTTGATGAATTTTTAAGTCCTTCTAGGATATAGAATATTTTCATTGATGTCAAGATTTTAGAACGGCAAAAAAAAAAAAAAAAAAAAAATATCGAGGACATAGAAATGGGCTTGATATTTACACTGAAGTGACAAAAGTCATGGGATACCTCTTAATATCGTGTCGGCCATCCTTTCGCCCGGCGAAGTGCAGCATCTCGACGTGGCATGGACTCAACAAGTCGTTGGAAGTCTTCTGCAGGAATATTGAGCCATGCTGTCTCGATAGACGTCCATAATTGTGAAAGCGTTGAAGGTGCAGGATTTTGGGCACGAACAGACCTCTCGATGATGTCCCATAAATGCTCGATGGGATTCATGTCTGGCAATCTAGGTGGCCAGATCATTAGTTGGAATTGTCCAGAATGTTCTTCAAACCAATCGCGAACAGTTATGGCCCGGTGACATGGCGCATTGTCATCCATAAAAATCCATCTTTGTTTGGGTACATGAAGTCCATGAATGGCTGCAAGTGATCTCCAAGTAGCTGAACATAAGCATTTCCAGTCAATGGTCGGTCCAGTCGCACCAGAGGACCAAGTCCATGCCATGGAAAAACAGCCCACACCATTACGGAGCCACCACCAGCTCGAACAGTGCCTTGCTGACAGTTTGGGTCCATGGCTTCGTGGGGTCTGCGCCACACTCGAACCCTACCATCAGCTCTTACCAACTGAAATCGTGACTCTTCGGACCAGGCCAAGGTTTTCCATTCATCTAGGGACCAACCGATATGCTCATGTGCCCACGAGAGTCGCTGCAAGCGATGTCGTTCGGTCAGTAAAGGCACTCGAGTCGGTCTTCTGCTGGAATAGCCCAAGAAAGCCAAATTTCTCCACACAGTTCTAACAGACAAGTCCTTGTACGTCCCATTATTGATTTCTGCGGTTATTTGACGCAGTGTTGCTTGTCTGTTAGAGTTTACGACTCTTTGCAGACGTCGCCGGTCTCGGTCGTTAAGTGCAGGTGGTCGACCACTGCGCTGTCCATGGTGGGATGTTATGCCTGAAATTTCATACTCTCGGCACACTCTTGACGCAGTGGATCTGGGAATGTTGAATTCCCTAACGATTTCGAAATGGCATGACCCATGCGTCTAGCTCCAACTAACATTCCGCGTTCAAAGTCTGTTAATTCCCGTCGTGCGGTCATCATCACGTCAAAACCTCTTCACATGAATAACTTGAACAGAAATGAAAGCTCTGCGAAAGCACTGCGCATTTATACCTGTTCTACGCGATGCTACTGCCATCTGAAAAATATTGCTATCCCATGACTTTTGTCACTTCAGTGTATTTCTGTTGTATGTTTAATTTTTGTTTTAAGAGAAATTATGTAATGGTAAGGTTTAAACGAGCCGAGCTAAAAGTTTCCAGTGATACATATCTGGATAAATCTTTAGAACTTAAGGTATCTGCCCCCTGCACCTCAAACCCAAATGAACTTCTCAGATTCTGCTAAATGATCATCTTATATAGAAGTAATTTAAGAAGAATTTTGCTACAACTCAGTATTGGTTCTTTTGTGAGAAATTATTAAGTTTCTCAAACTTTTAAATTAATAAATATCGTAATAAATAGCTAAATAAACATATCAATTAAAAGGAAACAAATTGTATAAACCTTAATTTATAATCGTTAAAAACTTAAATTTAACAATACAGTAAATTAAATATATATACATATGCATCCGTATTCAATTATATTAAAAATATTCAATTCTTCTTTTATTCAATATCATGTGAGATTTACATAATTTAAATTTGATATACATCTTTTACCATATACAACATTCACTTAATTCCAAGATATGAAATAAATTAATTTTGATAATAAATTTAAAAGAAAATAGTTGCCAACAGAAAATGCTTTCAAAAATTGTTTTTAAAATATGTACAATAATGTATTGGGAAAATATACTTAAATTTTGAATTCATATTATATTTCAAAAACTGGTATGTTTCCCACTTCTGGTAACTTAGATCTTAGAGAACTTAGAGGTCCATTTAAAAATCCATGTCAATTCTTTATAAATTACGAATGGGGAAATTAGCCAAATTGGGCTATAATAATAGATAAACTAATATACAAATGAGGCAGGTGCCATTGTCTTTTATTTTGTAAACCTTTCCTTCAATATTTTAATTTATTTCTTGAAGTATCTTTTCTGGGATAATTTTTTTCTAAAGCAAGCCAGATGCACATTGCACATTTATACTGTAATTAATATGATGAATTCTACACAAATAAGGAAAAAAAAAGGGACTTAATTAACCCTTTCTCTTTTAGAAAAGTATTTAATTCTCAACTTTTTGCAATTAAAATCGCAAGGTTTTTTACACATGAAAAATAGCAAGCGAATGTTTTTAAAAAGTTATTTTATATACGGTAATGAAGACCTCTGTCGTAATGTGCGCAGCTGTTAGTATTTATCCTAAATTACAAAGTGAAAAAAAAAAAAAAATTTAACTCTAAAGGAATATTTCAAAAATGAAAAAAAAAAAAAGCACATTTTATTAAAAATACATATTCTCCGAGCTTTATTGGTAAGAGAAGCATCAGATTTAAATAACAGAGATAAAGAACTTAAAGCGAAGTGAAAAGAGAAAAAAAAAGAATTAAGTACCGACATTCCAACAAAGATAAGGAGGAAAAAATTTCCCAGAAAATAAAATAAAACTTTTTTAAAAAGGTAGAAAAATTAGAAGTGTATATTTTTCATTTCCCCTAGGAAATAAAAATAGTTTTAAAATGAATAAGGAGAGAAAAAAAAAAAGAAAATGTAAAAGAAAAGGAAATTCCAGTCTCTGCTTTCTTGTGGGTAATCAAAGTTTTCTCGCCGTTGCCACACCAAGATCAAAAACTTGCGAGAAATAAGAACTTGAAAGAACGTGAGAATAATTTATTTGTAGGACGCATTAAAGAATGATGGGAAAAAAAGACCCTCAATTTGCATCAGAAATTATACCGAGCGAGGTGGCAGCAATAATCTTAAAACTCGGTTTATTTTTTGTTTGTTTGTTTTCTCTATAACTCATGTTTGTCATATTTTCTATGCTTCACGAATTTTCTAAATAAAAATATGCAACTTTCCTGCTTTTAAATTAGTATGAGTTACAAATCAATTTAGAATTTGAATTTTATTTCATCCAATTTTTGTATCTGTTTTTTAGCAACATATTCCTAAAAAGTATTTATTGTTGAAGCACTGCAGAATTAGTTTATGTAAAAGAGATTATATTACAAAACATATTACCTATGCGTATTAAGATTTTGCTTAAACCTTATTAATGTTGAGAAAAATTAATCCAAAAAATAAATATAAATAAACACAATGCAATAAATGGGAAAATTATATTCGACAGATTAGTATCTTATAATTTGATACCATTTAAATATTTACTTTTGTCTTGAAACTGCCAGAATATTTAGCTGACAAGGAATGCTTAACATTTTAAATGATGACGAAAAAAAAATATTAATAAATATTATCCAAAAATATTGTTAGAAAAATATTTAAAAATTCTAAAATAGGTATATTATAATTATTAATCTACGTGTATCAGTCAATCATTATTACGTTTCAAATTACTTTAAGAAGGTTGAAAAAGATACCCCAGGTTCTTTACGCATGGGGTACCACAAATGTGAAGCGAAGAATTATGAGATTATTATAAAATTTCGGATAAATGGTTACATAAAGAAATTTAATGCAGTGATGCACATTTTGAAAAATTGGCTGAAAGCAATTTTTTTAACTACAATAGAAAATGTCTTAAGAGATTTTTAAGAGAAGAATTATGATTTCTTCGTCCAGCAAGTAAACTTAGTGTAGCTTATTAATAAATGCATATTTATTGTAAGGTTTATCATTATTTACAACGTAATTTGAACAAACTTTGAGGGTAATACAGCTTATTAAAACATACATTTTTGTACAGGATTCTATGGACGGAAATGACTCTTTGAGCAACAAATGCACTTCCGAACGAATTTCTCGTAACAGCCAGGAACGATGTCCTAACTAATATCAATCACGTGACGAGTTTCCAAGTCAATATAAAAATAATAATGTTGATAAATATTATCCAAAAATATTATTAGAAAAATATTTTAAAAGTCTGAAATACGTCTATTATAATTATTGGTCTATGTGAATCAGTCGGTCATTATAACGTTTGAAATAACATTCTTAGAATAATTTCAAACGGTTAAGAAATACCAAAATACCATATACTCCATGCATGTGGAGGTACCACAAATGATGAAGAGAAAAGTTATGGGAGTATTATGAAATTTCGGATAAATAGTTACATAAAGAAATTTAATGCAATGATACAAATTTTGAAAAAAATTTATTAAAAGCAATTTTTTATTAACCGCAATAGAAAAGGCTTTAAGAGATTTTTAAGAAGAAGAATTATAAATTCTCGTCCAGCAAGTCAACTTAGTGTAGGTTACTAATAACTGCATTGCTATTGTAAGTTATATCAGTAAATGTAATATGCAAAGTCATTCGGCGGTCATGGAATAAACTTTGAGGGTGATACAGCTTATTAAACATAGCATTTTTGTACAGGATTCTACGGTCGGAAATGACTCGTTGAGGAACGAATGCACTTTCGAACGAATTTCTCGTAACAGCCGGGTACAATGTCCTAACTAATATCCGTCACATGACAAGTTTCAAGTCCGATAGCTGATAACCCCGACCGCACTCTATTTTATTCTTTCTCTGTGTTTTTCAGCTGTGCTTTCATTTACGAGACACCAGTTGATTCAATGGAGTACTCAGTTGCTCGACTATCCATTTCGGCTGTAAACGTCGGCGAAATGCCTTGCACCTTTCAAACTGTTCGACAATCGCTTCTTCGACGCTATCAAGCTTATATTACTGGGGATGGTAATAATTTTAAGCAATATGCTACAGAAATTCATCTACAGTTTCAAACCTTTACATGGGACGCTATAGTCGTTGATCAATCTGCAAGGATTAAATGACTAATTATTAGCTATTATTAATTATATTAGGATCATATTATTATATGATCATGTTATCAAAGATTATATTATTAATTATAATGGATAATAAAATTTCGACTACACATCATAAATGAGTTCATGAATATGAGTCATACATTCTGAAAGAAGATTTAGAAGTAACTTATTTGAAATTGCTTGTCGTTTCCAGAACTCTGAAAATATTTCAGCCAGATAGTCCGATTTTTGAATGAAGACACATAACTTCCATCTACATTCAAATCTCCTTTAAAAATTGTAATCGTAATGCACACACCAATAGAATAACACATTTTTCATCTTCCACACTAGTTAGTATACAGTTAGATTAACAGACAACTGGAATAGGCACCATTTTCTATTTTTATATTGTAAACATTTCTTTCAATATTTTAATTTTTTTCTTGAAGTATGTTATCTGGAATAATTTTTCTAAAGCAAGTCGGATGGGCATTCCACATTTTATACTGTAATTAATATGATAAATTCTACGCAAATGAGTAAAAAAAGGACTTAATTAACCCTTTCTCTTTTAGAAAATAATTTAATTCTCAACATTTTCCAATTAAAGCGGCAAGATTTTTTTGTACACATGGAAATTGCAAACGGATTTTTTTAAAGTTATTTTATATACGGTAATGAACACCACCTCTGTCGTAATGTGCGCAGCTGTTAGTATTTACCCTAAATTACAAAGTGAAAAAAAAGAAAAAGTGTAACTCCAAAGAAATATTTCAACAATGAAAAAAAATGCACATTTTTATTTTAAAAAAATTATTCTCCGAGCTTTATTGGTAAGAGAGGCATCAGATTTAAATAACAGAGATAAAGAACTTAAAGCGAAAGTGAAAAGTTAAAAAAAAGAATAAAGTACCGACATTCCAACAAAGATAAGGGTGAAAAAATTTTCCAGAAAGTAAAAAAACTTTTTAAAAGAGGTAGAAAAATTAGAAGTGCATATTTTCATTTCCCTAGGAAATAAAATAGTTTTAAAATGAATAATGAGAAAAAAAAAAAAGGAGATTTTTTTTTTTTTCGAAATGTAAAAAAAGAAAAGGAAAATTCCGTCTCTGCTTTCTTGTGGGTAATCAAAGTTTTCTCGCCGTTGCCACAGCAAGATCAAAAACTTGCGAGAAATAACGATTTGAAAGAACGTGAGAATAATTTATTTCTAGGACGCATTAAAAGATTGATGGGAAAAAAAGACCCTCAATTTGCATCAGAAATTATACCGAGCGAGGTGGCAGCAAAAATCTTAAGAGTCGGAATTTTTTTTTTGTCTGTTTGTTTCTCTGTAACTCATGTTTGTTATATTTCTATGCTTCACGAATTTTCTTAATAAAATATGCAACGTTTCTGCTTTTAAATTAGTATCGCAAGTTACAAATCAATTTTGAATTTGAATTTTTATTTCATTCCAATTTTCTGTATCTGTTTTAGCAACATTTTGCTAAAAAGTATTTATTGTTGAAGTACTAAAGAATTAACTTTATGTAAAAGAGATTTTATTACAAAACATTTTTACATATGAACATAACTTTTTTCATAAACTCTTCTTATTGTTGAGAAAAATTAATGCAAAAAATAAATAAAAAAATAAACACAATGTCATAAAAGTGATAATTATATTCCTTTTTTATAATTTGATACCATTTAAATATTGACTTTTATCTTGAAACTGCCATTATAATCAGTTGGCAAAGCTTAAAATTTTAAATGAATACAAAAAAAAATAATAATATTGATAAATATTATCCAACGCATTGTTAGAAAAATATATAAAAATTCTAAAACAATTTCATTACAATTATTAATCTATGTGTGTAAGTCAATCATTATAAGGTTTAAAATTATTCTAAGATGGTTAAGAAATCCATGTATGTGGAGGTACCACAAGCGATGAAGCGAAAAGTTATGAGAGTATTATGAAATTGTGCAACATTACAAGTACAATCCTAAGATCATTATCTAAAGTCTTCATATGATATCGAGATACAATGATGCACAAAGTCTGTAAAATATAAAGGGAAGTCATACTCTATATCTAAGGAAAAGGGGAAAATGCTGCAGAAGTTGATCAATAATTTCAAATCATTACTGGACGCTAAACTCGCTGATGAATTTATAATGGATAATAAAAGTTCGATAAGTCATCATAAATAAGTTGATGAATGAGAGTCCTGCATTTTGAAAGAATTTTTCGAAGTAACTCACTCGCAATTGCTTGTCGTTTCAGAAATCTGAAAATATTTCAGTCAGATAGCCCGATTATGGAATGGAGACACTGAACTCCACCTCCATTCAATTGCTCTTTACACACTCATGTCCATAAATTAAGGATAATTCAAGAATCACGCAGAAATTGAACTCTAAAATAAAAATTTCACCCGTAGAATTATCACACACATCTTGAAGAAGAATATGCAAATTACAGGTAACCACCAGATGGCGCGGATAGTACGTCACAATGACGAGTGTAAGAGAGGGGTATATAAGGAATGGTGGCAAAGAAGTAAAATTGTTCACAAGCGCTTTAAAAAGCCTTTCAGTGCAATAACCGCATAGTTATGGCACAAAGGAAGCTTATTTGGATGATTTTTTACGTGGTAGAATTATCGGACGACTGGAATGTGGACGTACCCAGCTGGAAGTATCCGAAGAACTTGGAATCGCCAGAGTGTCATCACCAGGCTTTGGTAACGATTCCAAGATGATGGTAATGTGAGTAGATGTTACAGCACAGGTCGCCCCGAGTTACAACGTTGAATGAGGACCGGTATTTAGCAGTTACTGCCAAAAGAAACAGACACAGCATCAGACCTGTCTCGTCAGCTCTCTTCAGCTACCGGTACGACAGTTTCAAGGCAGACCGTGTGTACAGACGCTTAGGGCACATTGGTCTATATGCTCGTAGGCCTGTGAGATGTGTTCCACTTACCGTAACTCACTGTCGCCTGCGATTACCTGGAGTAGAGAGCATGCATTGTGGACACCGCAACAGTGGTCTGTGTGATGTTTTCGAATAGTCCAGGTATAGTTTGCAGTCTGATTCTCGCCGGACTTTCATATGGAGAGCGCCAGGTACCCGTTACCACCAAGAGAACACCATTGAAAGACACCGTTACGGTGGTGCAGGATGGCTCATTTGGGAGGAATTATTCTTGTTTCCAGAACTGACCTGCATGTTCAGAGTGTAACGATGACAGGCCACATCAATCAGGACGTCATTCTGGAAACACATGTACGTTTGTTTTGGGGCGCCATGGTGCTGAATTTCTGTTTATGGATGACAACGCCCGTCCTCACCGTGCAAACCTTGTAGACGAATGCCTTCAATTGGAGAATATCACCCGTATGGATTGGCCAGCATACTCACCGGACATGAATCAATAGAGCATGTGTGAGATATGCTTGGCCGACGAAGTACAGTCCGTCAACCCCCTCCCACCTGTCAACCGGAACTTCGGAGGGCATTGCTTGATGACTGGTGTAATATTCCCAAAGATCAGATTGATAATTTGATACTCAGCATGCCTAGGTGTTGTAAGGCCTGTGTTGCATCGTCCGGGAGACATACTCCATATTAACCATAATACTAACCATGTTATACTGTTTTTTGGAAATAGGTTCTTTTTTGAAATTTGCTCCAGATAGTAAAAATTGCAATTTTTATTAATTATGTCAAACATATAGCATCTTTTTTGCTCTTTACCTTTTGTTTAATAAATAGACTTTACAAAAATTCAAATTTGTTTTGCTTCTGTCTCTTTCTTTGCCTGAACTTCATTATCCTTAATTTATGGACATGAGTGTAAAAATAGTAATCGTAATGCACACACCAATGGAATTTGAACAACTTTTATCTTCCACACATATTAATATGCAGTTAGACAACAACTGACAATTGGGACAAGTACAGCTGTCAATTTTATTTTGTAGACCTTTCCATTCAATATTTTAATTTATTTTTTTGAAGACTAATAAATAGACTAATAGACAATTGAGGCTGTTGAATTGAATTGTCTATTTTATTTTGAAAAACCTTTCCTTCTATATTTTAATTTATTTCTTGAAGTATCTTTTCTGGAATAATCTTTTTCTAAAGTAAGCCATATGTGGTTTGCACATTTATGCTGTAATTAATATGATGAATTCTACATGCATGAGTTAAAAAAAAGTTTTAATTAACCCTTTCTCCTTTAGAAAATAATTTAATTCTCAACATTTTGCAATTAAAAGTCAGACTTTTTTTACACATGAGAAATAGCAAACGAATGTTTTTAAAAAAGTTATATTATATACGGTAATGAACACCTCGCCGTAATGTGCGCAGCTGTTAGTAGTTACCCTAAATTACGAAGTGAAAAAAAAAAATGTAACTCCAAAGGAATATTTCAACAACGAAAAAAAAAAAAAACTCACTATTTTATTTAAAAAAAATATATTCTCCGAGCTTTATTGGTAAGAGAGGCATCAGATTTAAATAACAGAGATAAAGAACTTAAACAGCTAAAGCGAAGTGAAAAGAAAAAAAAAAGAATAAAGCACCGAGATTCCAACAAAGATAAGGGTGAAAAAATTTCCCAGAAAGTAAAATAAAACTTTTTTTTTTTTAAAGAGGTAGAAAAATTAGAAGTGCATATTTTTCATTCCCCCTAGGAAATAAAATAGTTTTAAAATGAATAAGAAAAAAAAAAAAAAGAATTTTTTTCTCGAAATGTAAAAGAAAAGTAAAATTCTGTCTCTGCTTTCTTGTGGATAATCAAAGTTTTCTCGCCATTGCCACAGCAAGATCAAAAGCTTGCGAGAAATAACGACTTGAAAGAACGTGAGAATAATTTATTTCTAGGACGCATTAACGAATGATGGGAAAAAAAAGACCCTCAATTTGCATGAGAAATTATACCGAGCGAGGTGGCAGCAAAAATCTTAAGAACTGTGTTTATTTTTTTGTTTGTTTCTTTCTGTATAACTCATGTTTGTCATATTTCTATGCTTCACGAATTTTCTTAATAAAATATGCAACCTTTCTGCTTTTAAATTAGTATCGCAAGTTACAATTCAATTTAGAATCTGAATTTTTATTTCATTCCAATTTTCTGTATCTGTTTTTAGAAACATTTTGCTAAAAAAGTATTTATTGTTGAAGTACTGAAGAATTAATTTATGTAAAAGAGATTTTATTACAAAACATTGTAAGAAGTTTTTCGCTTAAATTTATTGTTGAAAAATAAAAAGAAATAAACACAATGTCATAAAAGCGAAAAATATATTCAATAGATTACCCTTTTATAATTTATACCATTTAAATATTTAATCTTATCTTGAAATTGCCAGAATATTCGTTGACTAAATTTTAATCAGTTGATTAAATTTAAAATTTTAAATAATGGCGAAAAAAAAATATTGATGAATATTAACAAAAAATATTGTTAGAAAAATATTTAAAAATTCTAAAAGATATAGGAGTATTGTGAAATTTCCTTAAATGGTTACATAAAGAAATTTAATGCAGTAAAATTGATTTTGGAAAAATGGTTGAAAGTATTTTTTTTTTTATTAACTACAATAAAAATATGTTAAGAAAAATTATAATTTCTTCGTCTATCAAGTTCAGCTTAGAGTAGCCTACTAATAAATGCATAATTATTGTAAATTTTATCATTAGATGTAATATGCAAAGAGATTCGCAGGTCATGGAATAAATTTTGAGGGTGGTACAGTTTATTAACATAACATTTTTGTACAGGATGCTATGGTCGGAAATGACTCGTTGAGGAACGAATGCACTTTCAAACGAATTTCTCGTAACAGCGAAGCACAATGTCCTAACTAATATCTATCACGTGACGAGTTTCAAGTCCTCTGGCTGACAACCCCGATAGCACTCTATTTTATTCTTTCTCTGCGCTTTCATTTACGAGACACCAGTTGATTCAATGGATAGTTGCTCGACTATCCATTTCGGCTGTAAGCATCAGCAAAATGACTTGCACCTTTGAAACTGTTCGACTATTACTTCTTCGCATATACTACTGTGGATGGCATTAACTTTAAGCAATATGCTGCAGAAATTCCTATAAATTTCAAACACTTACTGGACGCTATAGTCGTTTATCAATAAGCAAGGATTAAATGATTAATTATTAATTGTTATTGATTATATTAAGATCATATTATTATATGATCATGTTATCAAGGATTATATTATTAATTATAATGGATAATAAAAGTCGAACTACACTTCATAAATGAGTTCATGAATATGAGTCATACATTCTGAAAGAATTTTTTAAAAGGAACTCATTTGAAATTGCTTTGTCGTTTTCAGAAATCTGAAAATATTTCTGCCAGATAGCCCGAATATTGAATAAAGACATTTAACCCCATCTCCATTCAAAAAAATTTTAAAAAAAGTAATCGTAATGACACATAACAATACACCAATAGAATTTTAGCATCTAGTTAGTATGCAGTTAGACTAATAGACAGTTGATGCAAGTGCAACTGTTACAATATTTCTTTTCTTTCCTTCAATATTTTAATTAATTTCTTGAAGTATATTTTCTGGGATAATTTTTTTAAAACAAGCCAGATGAGCATTGTGCATTTATACTGCAATTAATATGATGAATTCTACACAGATGAGTAAAAAAAAAGTCTTATTTAACCCTTTCTCTTTTAGAAAATAATTTAATTCTCAACATTTTTGCAATTAAAACCGCAGGTTTTTTACGCATGAGAAACAGCAAAGGGATGTTTTTAAAGTTATTTTATATACGGTAATGAACACCTCTATCGTAATGTGCGCAGCTGTTAGTAGTTACCCTAAATAACAAAGTGAAAAAAAAGTGTAACTCCAAAGGAAGATTTCAACAATGAAAGAAAAAAACACAAATTTTTATTAAGAAAAATACATTCTCCGAGCTTTATTGGTAAGAGAAGCATCAGATTTAAATAACAGAGATAAAGAACTTAAAGCGAAGTGAAAAGGTAAAAAAAAAAAAAAATAATAAAGTACCGACATTCCAACAAAGATAAAGGTGAAAAAATTTCCGGAAAGTAAAATAAAAACTTTTTTTTAAAAAGAGGTAGAAAAATTAGAAGTGCATATTTCTCATTTCCCCTAGAAATAAAATAGTTTTAAAATGAATAAGGAGAGAAAAAAAAAAAAAGATTTTTTTTTTTTTTCGAAATGTAAAAGAAAAGGAAAATTCCGTCTCTACTTTCTTGTGGGTAATCAAAATTTTCTCGCCGTTGCCACAGCGAGATCAAAATTTGCGAGAAATAACAACTTGAAAGGACGTGAGAATAATTTATTTCTAGGACGCATTAAAGAATGATGGGAAAAGAGACCTCAATTTGCATCAGAAATTATACCGAGCGAGGTGGAAGCAAAAATCTTAAGAGTCGGTTTATTTTTTTTTTTTTCGTCTGTTTGTTTCTCTGTAACTCATGTTTGTCATATTTTCTATGCTTCACGAATTTTCTTAATAAAATATGCAACGTTCCTACTTTTGAATTATTATCGCAAGTTACAAATCAATTTAGAATTTGAATTTTTATTTCATTCCAATTTTCTGTATCTGTTTTTAGCAACATTTTGCCAAAAAGTATTTATTGTTGAAGTACTGAAGAATTAACTTATCTAAAAGAGATTTTTATTACGAAACAATTTACATATGGTCATTAAGTGTTTTTGCTTTAACTTTTATTATTGTTGAGAAAAATTAATGCAAATTGAAATAATAAATAAACACAATGCCATAAAAGGAAAGTTTCAAGCTTCTTCGACGGTATCAAGCATATATTGTGGATGGTATTAAGTTTATCAGTGGAAGTCATACATTCTGAAATAATTTGAAATTATGCTGGGCGCAATAATCTTAACACTCAGTTTATTTGTTTGTCTGTTTGTTTCTCTGTAACTCATGTTTGTCATATTTTCTATGCTTCACGAATTTTCTTAATAAAATATTCAACGTTTCTGCTTTTAAATTATTATCGCAAGCTACAAATCAATTTATAATTTGAATTTTTATTTCATTCCAATTTTCTGTTTTTAGCAACATTTTCTTAAAAAGTATTTATTGTTGAAGTACTGAAGAATTAACGTATCTAAAAGAGATTTTATTACGTAACATTTTACATATGCACATTACGTTTCTGCTTAGACACTTCTTATTGTTGAGGAAAATTAATGCAAAAATAAACACAATGGCGTAAAAGGGATAATTATATTTATTAGTTTACTCTTTCATAATTTGATAATTTTTAAATATTTACTCTTCTCTTGAAACTGCCAGAATAATTAGTTGACAAGGAATACTTAAATATTTAAATGATGTCGAAAAAAAAATATTGATATATATTATCTAACAATATTGTTAGAAAAATATTTAAAATTCTAATATAAGTCTATTATAATTCATCGTTACGGCCCACACGTTCAGCAATCTTAGTCTTTAACCTTATACACTATTTTTACGGCAACTACAACTGGTCCCTAATTGAAACGAATTTTTAATTTAAATTCTTTGAATTTGAATTTTAACTTTTTATTTTTTATCTTACTTTTATTTATTTTTAGTATTTTTAATTTTTAGAATACAATTTTTATAATTTTTAGAATACAATTTTTATAATTTTTAGAAACTTTATTTATACCATATACTAACATTAAGAAGCCTAATTAATAATCATTATATATGAGGAGGTTAAGGGGTCTATCCCTATTGGTACTCCGTAACCGGTACGCCAGTTGCTTGTTGCCAATTTATTATAATTATTAATCTACGTGTGTCACTCAATCATTATAATGTTTGAAATTATTGTAAAATGACTAAGAATTACTTGCAAAATACCATATAGTCCATGTATATGGAAGTACCACATATGATGAAGCGAAAATATATGATAGTATTTTGAAATTTCCTTTAAATGGTTACATAAAGAAATTACACATTTGAAAAATTGGTTGAAACACATTTTGAAAATTGGTTGAAAGCAATTTTTTATTAACTATAATGGAAAATTTTTAAGAAATTTTTAACGAGAAGAATTATAAATTCTTCGCCTGGCAATGCAGCCTACTAATAATTGCAGAGTTGTTTAAGTTTCATAATTATATGTACTGTACAAGGTGATTCAGCGATTATGAAAGAAACTTTGAGGAAGCTACGGTTTATATATACAAAAATAAATAAAAATATGTTTCGTAATAATAAATATTGATTCCTTTTCTTTACATAACAAAATAAAAATGTTTGATAATAGTAAAATTCAGATAAAACGAACAACAAAACTTTGAACATAAAACGCAATTATATTTGACTTAGTGAAATTAAATCACTTCATAAAAGAAATATTCAAAGTGAAGGAAAATGTTTTTTGTTTGAATGTGTTTATTTATTTATTATTATTATATTTAAATGATAACCATTCAATGAAATAGTTGAACACTTAGAACAACTTAATAGTTGAAAGCAAGAAGAAATTTTAAAAAATTATGAATAAACACGAAAAATCAAATAAATGAATAAAATGTTCGTATATGCTTCAGTTAAAAGTTCCCTGTCAATACAGAATAGAAAAATCCCTTATATCCAACGTACATCGATTCTTTACACTTTAAAAAAGCGTACCGGTTTCGTTGAACACAAGTTTTATGAAAACATGTTGGAAAAAAAATTTCCATTTTTTTTCGTATGAAGATATATACCGTGTGGTAATATTATTTACAAAGCTATGTTAATGTAAACAGAGTGTTCAACTATTTCATTAATTCCATTGTTAAAAAAAGTTTACAGGAAATTGTTCTGCAACAAGTATTAATAATTTTTCAATTGGGAATATTTTAAATCATCAAGTTATCTGATTAGACAGAATGAACCATTAGTGACCTGAATATTTTGCTGTATTATTTCTCTTCTGAATAAGAACCTGTAACCGCGCTCCTGCCTACCCACTGGCAAGAACTTCCCCCGGTGGCGTTCCCCAGTGGAGAAAGAGTCAGTTGACCAACATATACTCACCAGGAGATAAAATATATTTCGTTCACCCTGCGCATAGCCGAATATCTGGTTTTCGGCTTAGAAGCGGAACCCTTCCACAAATCTATAATTATTTATCTTTAAATGTATTAAATATTGTTTGTCTCTAATTGTATGCGCGTGGTGTTTCTGCATGTGTCAATAAAGTCGTGAATTCTCCAACATATTCTCCAACGTGCCTAAAATATCTTAACCCCACCATACCCAGTTACAATCGTTACTCAACCAACAATTACAATTATAATTAATTATATACATAAATTATTAAACCTGTATATATATTTATATTAATAATTATATATATATATATATACTAATATATAATAATTCTATATATTTTTTTTTTTGTGACCGCTTCAAAACATTAACTTTCCAAATTTCTTTAATATTGAATAAAATGCTCTTATAATTTCAGAAAGATTTATCATTCACGAGCGATTTGTTCTCTACTAAGGTTTGTTACAATCATACAATCACAATGGGAAACGGTTTATTTCAAAGGTAGCACACCCTTATTTGCTGGTTTCTTTTGTCGCTCTACGGTCATTTTATGCTCACTTTAGGATAATTAAACCAGGACCTAGAGTTTAAAAAACGGATTCCGAATCACCAAAAACATCCAGACCCCAGTAGGATTCAAACCTCAAGCCTGCGATACCAACGGCCAATTGGCCATCAAGCCACTGTAATATGTAAGAAAATCCGTAAACAATGTATCCGTAAAACTTTTCTATTTTCTGCGTTGTCATACTCAATCAAGTTTACTCATTTAAGAAAGCAGTGACTATAAATGCGTTCAATGCGTTCATACTTGTGTGCTTCTGCACGCTAGCTATGAGATTTATCACTGGCTCAGTGGTATATATGGATTATTTATAACTGAAGCATAAATTGGAGGTGAATGAAAAAATGAAATTAAGATTTAAAATAATTAAAGAGAATTCTGACCTTACTTATAATTAATGAAATATATCTTAAATTTAATTTCCCGTTTCATAATTTTAAATGTGATATTTATCATATGTTTTTAAATACATTTTTCAACATAATTTTTAAATGAAACTAAATAATAATAATAAATTCTAGTAAATTGGAATTCTAGTAAAGCACTATATTGAAAAAAACAATTAAATATATTTTTTTGCAGTATATAATTGGAATAAATAAATTTCTTTCAAAGAAAGTTTATATTTCTTTGAATGTGTTCTCTATTTAATTTTTTCATTACTTTTAAGAAGAAAGTAAGTAGAAAAGAAATTTGGTGTCTGCTTCCCATTTTTTTTTTTTTTTTTTTTTTTCTAATTAAAGATCCAAAATTTGACTTTTTTTCGCGGTTTTGTTTCAAAAACTAAATTAATTAATTTAAACGTATCTCTTTTATATGAGCTTTAGATTAAAATTTTTATTTTTATTTAATTTTAATGATCATTTAGATAAAATTTTTAATTTTAATGAGAATTAGGATTAAAATTGTTACCAATCGTTTCAATAAAAATTGTAAGAAAATAAAATTGTTTCCAATCGTTTAAAAAAAATTGTAAAAGAATAAAATTGTTCGGATTAAAATATTACCAATTTTATGGAAAAAATAAAATTGTTTGGATTAAAATTGTTACCAATCGTTTGATAAAATTTGTAAACAATAAAATTTTTTTATTAAAATTGTTACCAAACGTTTAAAAAAAAAATAAAATTGTTTCGATTAAATTTCGTTTGGATAAAAATTGTAAAAAAAATAAAATTGTTTTGATGAAAATTCGTTTGGATAAAAACTGCAAAAGAAATAAAAAATAAAATTGTTACCATTCGTTTGGATAAAAATTGAAAAAAAAATATCATTGTTTGGATTAAAATCGTTAGAAAAGGTTTTTACTTTGCAAATTATCTATTTTAATAAGGGAGGCTCTTCATTAAATTTCAAAAAGCTAAGTCAAATATTTTCAAAAGATTTTCTTAAAACATAATTACTTGTTGTAGATTTCTAAAGTAAAAATACCATCGAAAATACATTTCAATTCATAATTTGATAAAAAAATGTAGTATCATTTTAAATATGTTTTCTTCTCATAAAATGGTTAACTTGCCTTTTATATCAAACTGATATTTAAATTTCTGTCTTTTATAATTATCATCTTATTTCAGTAGTTTAAAAAAAATGTAAATTTTGAAATAAATATTTTTACTTGTGAAACAGTTTCTTTGAAATTCATATTCAATGGATAATCAGAATTTTATTTAATTTAAAACCTGTTTTTCATGTAATGAGAAAAATATTTATTTTAATTATAGTTAAAAAAATTTTTTAAAGTCATTTATTCATTAAATTTTATTTTCACCATCAATATTAACAAAATCTTTTGAAACTTATTTTTTTCTTAATTTTTCAATTCTAATAAACTGTTCTGTTAAATTTTATCTTTAATTTTCAGAAGAAAAGGTAAATTCTTAAAATCCGTTCATTCATTTACATAACTTATTCTTTTTGAATTTAATTACATTATTATTCACAAATAATAAAAAGACCTAAAATGGCGAATCGTTTGCATTTTTTTAAATCGAATAATATTTGAACAGTTATTAATTTAATGGTTTCATATAGTCTTTCATTTAAATTAAAAATTTTATAACTGCAGTTTGAAATCTTAATTTTGCTGTATAAAATTTTATTAGTTTAAAAGTTTTTAACAATTCCCAGACTGTTAAAAAATTCATACATAATTCATTTTTAAATGATTCCATATATGATTTTCATTGGATGACATTTAAAATTCAAGAAAATTATGGGTTTTTTTTTTTTGCATAAATATCATTATATTACAAACGTACATTTTTAATTTACTCTGAAATTCACAATATACTTTTATAAACTTATCTTAAATTATATAAACTTACTAGACAAATTTTTATCATTCGAGGAAAAAAAGGCAAAATCTGTAACCGTGCTCCCTCCTAGGCACTGCATGGGAGCCTGACGACCGAGTGGCTAGCGTCTGGCGCTCGGTCTCACAGGCTTCGGGTTCGTGCCCCGTCGGTGCCATGGATGTTTGTAGTGGTTCGGAATCCACTTTAAACCGTAGGTCGCGGTCTGTTTAACCTAAAGTATGCACTAGATGACCGTAGAGCGACAAACCAAACCAAACCTACGCACTGTAAGAGCGCCCCCTTGCGGCATTAAGAAGAAATAGTCAGTAGGCATCGAGACTCTCACCAGAGAAGATGTACAGCGGCGCTGCTACCTCAGAGACGTTTAGTTTAGAGTTTCTCACCCCGAGAGAAGATATAATTAGCACAATTATGTGCATAAAAGGGCCTGTAAACTCTCATCCTGAAAGGAAGTATATTTCCCTGAGTATCTTTATGTTTGGTTTAAAAATAGAATGCTTCTACGAATGTATAATATGTCTTTAAATGTTTTAATTATTGTATGTTTGTCATGTTTGTGTGATTATAAATGAAGTTATGCGTTCTCAAACCTGTGTTTAAAGTCTCAACCCAACTACACCCAATTACATACAACGCTAGAATACTAATTATTACATTTTAAACTATTAATATACTTTATTTCTAAAGTTGTTGGATGGCCAGTAAAAAAATCATTTGTCGAAAACTAGATTGCTTAATTTGCATTTTTCTGGTTTTCCAAAACAAAAGCAAACAGATCTTCTGAAGATTACCGTAAAACACTAAAATAAAAACATTACCCCTCGTACTAAGCAACAGGGTTTACCCACAACAGTAAACAACTATATATAGGTTGTTGCGTTGTATGTTGTGTCTAAATCTCAGTGTCTGCAGTGTATGGGGCTGACACCCTATGGATGGAGGAAAATCAGGCAGCTTCTATTGTGATGAGCAACGTAGGTAGAAGTCTGACGTAGCTCCGTGTCACTGAAGAAGGAGGGCAGTTCTTACGGGAGGATTTTTAGGGAAAATTACTCCGCATTTGCGTATCGTACGAGAGAATACCTGGAAAACTCCCACGAGGTAGTCTGACTAACGAGTTTTGAAACAGCGTCTGCAACAAAGGCGCCAGCGGATTGAAACTCCATCCTAATGCTCACCAGCGGCGCACGTTGACACTGAGCCACAAGTCGGGCTTTTTTAATTGTAAAACTATTGTTATTAAATTCGGGGTGCATCATTTTTTAAATCATACAGCAGAATGCCATGTGAATTATGTAGATGAGAGGATAGAAAATAGTATTTAATTTCATTTTGGTGATTTTTTAATATTCCTGTGGCTGACACACTTAATTTTCTTAATATATTGACTAACTTCTTCTCCATGGATAAGCTATGAACCTTGTAGTTTGTGTAGTACATAGGTGGCATTATAAATAGTGTATAACCATAACATCTATTTATTTAAATCTAATGAAATGATCATGCACATACATGATAAATTGAAATTCCTAGGTACATTTAAGTGAAAGGGCTTTTGATTAAATATTAGTAAAAAAATTAAGTTTAATATTAATGTAAGGGAGCCTGAATCGCCGAGTGACTAGCGCTCTGTCACCCAGTACCACAATCTTCGACCTCGGGTTCAAATCACGGCGATGCCATGGATGTTTGTAGTGAATGGAATCCACTTTAAACCCTAGATCCCGATCTAATATGAGCGTTTTTATTCCGCGTCCGTAGCTAATCTTCAAACTACACTCAGCTCCAGAAGTAAGTGAGTAACGTCGGTGCAACGCTTGCCTTAAAGCATCCAAGACAACTGTCTAAGTATTTACCAGTTTCCTTAGAACAGAAAAATAATATTAACGCAAGCTCGAAGTCCTGAATAATTTGCTATTATACCAAATAATCCTTTTTTTCAAAATATAAATAGACTAGATAGAGACTTATTCCTTTAGAATTTCCACTTTAAACATCGGGCCATCCCATTAAAGTTCGAAAGACCCCAAGCCCAGTCAAAAACTTCCTATAGGACACCCCTTTAATATCACGAAAGCATGCAAATGAGGTTTAACTCCTCAAATTGAGAGTCACGTTCTCGCTCCATCGGCCATCGTTTGGCACGACCACCCCCACCCCCCCTTCTCCCTTTTCGTTCTGCAGGCAGACGATGCGTGAAACTTTCTCTTCCTCTCCAGAGTTGGGGGAAGTTCCTCCCAACTTCGAACGTCGCCCTCTCAGCACGCTAAGTGGGAAATAGGTGGAAATTTCCCCGGAAAATGAATATTCTATTCCATCTCCGAATTCGATTTACGGGCACGTAGGTTTCCCGCAGAAAACTTCAATTTACAGGGAAATGGTAGGTTCAGCGATTTGTTGAGTGGTTAATTATATTTTGAATCCGTGATAATCTGTCATTGGATGTTTACTAAAATAGACGACATATATAGCAATGTTAAAAGTTGGAACACAAATTATTTAGTAAAAATATGCTTACATAGAGGTAAATCGGAGTGACACACACACAAAAAAAAAACGGCTACGAGGATCGAGGATGAATATTCGCAAACTAGCTAGACAATTAAAAGACTATTAAAATGCTAGACTATTAAAAGATTCTGTGATGATTTCGGCAATATGTAAATCCAGCATTCTTAATGAATGTTGAGATTTTGGGTTTCATATAACATTATAATTTAAGCCAATTGCCTTGAAGTTCTTGATGTACTACCTGATTTGGTTTGGTTTGCCACTCTAATGCCATTTTATGCATACTTTAGTCTAATTAGAACGGATATACAGTTTAACGTGGATTATGAACCACTAACAAACATCCATGTCGCGGCCAGATTCGAAACTTAAGCCTGTGGTACCAAAGGTCAGAGCACTATCCCACTGGCTACCTGTTATACTGCCTGATATATGTTAGGTAATACAAGAAATCTATCATGTAATAAAAACGTTTATACATATTACAACAACATTAGCAATAATAAGGCGAATTTTATCATGAAAAGGTCTTTCGTTTAATAAACCTACAAACTAATAATCTAGTTAACCTCGTTTAATAACCTACTAAACTAATTACAACCGCATACTTTTGACAACTATTGCCATTTTTCATAATTTATGCTTAAGGTATTCAACCCATTTAGACAGAGAAAATATCCCAAATAGAAATTAAATACTATGTATCAAATCACCAACGAAATCAGTATTTTTCTTATATTTTAATATGAGTATTTTGCTGGTTTAAGGATATCAAAAAAGATTAGCATTATACCAAATTGAATCTTTTCCATTCTCACCAGTATAGAAAAGTGAACTAATTATCACCGCATTCATCTGACAACTATTACCATTTTTTATAATTTATGCTTAAGGTACTTATCCAATTCACACAGAGAAAACATAGCTTATCACAAACAGAAAAGAAATATATGTATGTATCAAATCAACTAAATCAGTAATATGTTCTTATAATTTAATATGTGTATTTTACAGGTTTAAGAATATCAAAAGAGATTAGCATTATACAAAATTGAATCTTTTCCATTCTCACCAGTTGAGAAGAGTGGACTAATTACCACGGCATTCATCTGACAACTATTACTATTTTTCATAATTTATGCTTAAGGTACTTATCCAATTCACATAGAGAAAACATAGTTTATCACAAAAGAAAAGAAATGCCATGTATGTATCAAAATCAACGAAATCAGTAATATGCTCTTATAATTTAATCTTGTGTATTTTACAGGTTTAAGAATATCAAAAATATTAATATTATACAAAATTGAATCTTTTCATTCTCACCAGTTAGAGAAGAGTGGACTAATTACGACGGCATTTCTCTGACAACTATTGCCATTTTTCATAATTTATGCTAAAGGTATTCAACCCATTTAGATAGAGAAAACATAGTTTATCAAAAGAAATTAAATACTATGTATCAAATCACCAACGAAATCAGTAAAATGCTCTTATATTTAATATGTGTATTTTACAGGTTTAAGAATATCAAAAAAATATTAATATTATACTAAATTGAATTTTTTCTATTCTCACCAGTTGAGAAGAGTGGACTAATTACCACCGCATTTCTCTGACAACTATTACCATTTTTCATAATTTATGCTTAAGGTACTTATCCAATTCACACAGAGAAAACATAGCTTATCACAAACAGAAAAGAAATATTATGTATGTATCAAATCAACTAAATCAGTAATATGCTCTTATAATTTAATATGTGTATTTTTAAGAACATCAAAAAGATTACATTATACAAAATTGAATCTTTTCCATTCTCACCAGTTCAGAAGAGTGGACTAATTACCACAGCATTCATCTGACAACTATTACTATTTTTCATAATTTATGCTAAAGGTACTTATCCAATTCACATAGAGAAAACATAGTTTATCAAAAAGAAAAGAAATACTATGTATCAAATCACCAACGAAATCAGTAAAATGCTCTTATAATTTAATATGTGTATTTTACAGGTTTAAGAATATCAAAAAAGATTAGCATTATACAAAATTGAATCTTTTCCATTCTCACCAGTTCAGAAGAGTGGACTAATTACCACGGATTCATCTGACAACTATTACTATTTTTCATAATTTATGCTTAAGGTACTTATCCAATTCACATAGAGAAAAACATAGTTTATCAAAAAGAAAAGAAATACTATGTATCAAATCACCAACGAAATCAGTAAAATGCTCTTATAATTTAATATGTGTATTTTACAGGTTTAAGAATATCAAAAAGATTAGCATTATACAAAATTGAATCTTTTCCATTCTCACCAGTTCTCAGAAGAGTGGACTAATTACCACGGCATTCATCTGACAACTATTACTATTTTTCATAATTTATGCTAAAGGTACTTATCCAATTCACATAGAGAAAACATAGTTTATCAAAAAAAGAAAAAGAAATACTATGTATCAAATCACCAACGAAATCAGTAAAATGCTCTTATAATTTAATATGTGTATTTTACAGGTTTAAAAGAATATCAAAAAAGATTAGCATTATACAAAATTGAATCTTTTCCATTCTCACCAGTTCAGAAGAGTGGACTAATTCACACGGCATTCATCTGACAACTATTACTATTTTTCATAATTTATGCTAAAGGTACTTATCCAATTCACATAGAGAAAACATAGTTTATCAAAAAGAAAAGAAATACTATGTATCAAATCACCAACGAAATCAGTAAAATGCTCTTATATTTTAATCCTGTGTATTTTGCAGGTTTAAGAATATCAAAAAAAGATTAGCATTATACAAAATTGAATCTTTTCCATTCTCACCAGTTCAGAAGAGTGGACTAATGATACCACGGCATTCATCTGACAACTATTACTATTTTTCATAATTTATGCTAAAGGTACTTATCCAATTCACATAGAGAAAACATAGTTTATCAAAAAAAGAAAAGAAATACTATGTATCAAATCACCAACTAAATCAGTAATATGCTCTTATATTTTAATCCTGTGTATTTTTTGCAGGTTTAAGAATTTCAAAAAAGATTAGCATTATACAAAATTGAATCTTTTCCATTCTCACCAGTTCAGAAGAGTGGACTAATTACCACGGCATTCATCTGACAACTATTACTATTTTTCATAATTTATGCTTAAGGTACTTATCCAATTCACATAGAGAAAACATAGTTTATCAAAAAAGAAAAGAAATACTATGTATCAAATCACCAACGAAATCAGTAAAATGCTCTTATAATTTAATATGTGTATTTTACAGGTTTAAGAATATCAAAAAAGATTAGCATTATACAAAATTGAATCTTTTCCATTCTCACCAGTTCAGAAGAGTGGACTAATTACCACGGCATTCATCTGACAACTATTACTATTTTTCATAATTTATGCTAAAGGTACTTATCCAATTCACATAGAGAAAACATAGTTTATCAAAAGAAAAGAAATACTATGTATCAAATCACCAACGAAATCAGTAAAATGCTCTTATAATTTAATATGTGTATTTTGCAGGTTTAAGAATATCAAAAAAGATTAGCATTATACAAAATTGAATCTTTCCATTCTCACCAGTTCAGAAGAGTGGACTAATTACCACACGGCATTCATCTGACAACTATTACTATTTTTCATAATTTATGCTAAAGGTACTTATCCAATTCACATAGAGAAAAACATAGTTTATCAAAAAGAAAAAGAAATACTATGTATCAAATCACCAACGAAATCAGTAAAATGCTCTTATAATTTAATATGTGTATTTTACAGGGTTTTAGAATATCAAAAAGATTAGCATTATACAAAATTGAATCTTTTCCATTCTCACCAGTTCAGAAGAGTGGACTAATTACCACGGCATTCATCTGACAACTATTACTATTTTTCATAATTTATGCTTAAGGTACTTATCCATTTCACATAGAGAAAACATAGTTTATCAAAAAAAAAAGAAATACTATGTATCAAATCACCAGCGAAATCAGTAAAATGCTCTTATATCTTAATCCTGTGTATTTTGCAGGTTTAAGAATATCAAAAAAGATTAGCATTATACAAAATTGAATCTTTTCCATTCTCACCAGTTCAGAAGAGTGGACTAATTACCACGGCATTCATCTGACAACTATTACTATTTTTCATAATTTATGCTTAAGGTACTTATCCAATTCACATAGAGAAAACATAGTTTATCAAAAGAAAAGAAATACTATGTATCAAATCACCAACGAAATCAGTAAAATGCTCTTATATTTTAATCCTGTGTATTTTGCAGGTTTAAGAATATCAAAAATATTAATATTATGCTAAATTGAATCTTTTCTGTTCTCACCAGTAGAGAAGAGTGGACTAATTACCACCGCATTTCTCTG
Organism: Caerostris extrusa; assembly: GCA_021605095.1. Taxonomy (NCBI): domain Eukaryota; kingdom Metazoa; phylum Arthropoda; class Arachnida; order Araneae; family Araneidae; genus Caerostris; species Caerostris extrusa. The sequence continues at coordinate 57,017 of BPLR01015249.1, forward strand.
ACAAGTATTGCCATTTTTCATAATTTATGCTAAAGGTACTTATCCAATTAAGACGGAGGGAAAAAAATCGGCAAGAGTTTTCGTCGTTAAATCTTTTCTCCCTCCTTCCCTAATTGATATTTAAAACTTTTAGAATACTAATTTGACACTTTGAACAACTTTTAAAAAGTTAATATTCCCTTTATGTTAAAACGGTTTTAATGAAATGGCCTTTTTTCCTTTTGTTTTGATTTGCTTTGCTTTGTTAAAGTTTAATCAAGTTAACTGTTATTGCCTCATTTGAATAAACTACTTAAAATCATTTTAACTATGAATGAAAAAGTTTATGCGTGATTTTTGAAGCTGTTATTTAATACTTAAACTTCCATTATTTTCTGCTGAATTTGTTTCTTGAGATGATTATCGAATAAATTGATAATTCTTATGATTGTTAAGATTTCCTTTTAAAAATGAATTTTTATTATGCTTGAATATTTTGGTATCATTTTTTCAGGTAAATAATTGTCTTTAACTTAAATGTTAAAAATGTTTATGATTGCCTCTTTCTATTAAGAAATTGTGTTTAATGCAAAAAAATAAGGGTGTGAAATTGATATTTTCATTTCTTTCCATTGAATTATCGAACATAATCAATCAAATTATTTTAATGATTTGTATGACATGTATTTACTTAATACACATTTAATTATTGTAAAAAAAAATGCCACTAAATGACTGGTAATTTTGAAAAATATTTCAGATTTTGATGGATTATTAATTAGAAAAAGAAACATGATCCATCCAAATATACATCTTATTGTTAGAAATATTTCCAATAATTTCTATTTTATTGCGGTCTTGGAGGTCAAAAATTCTTTATTCGTTGTTTTTACTAAGTGCACGATTAAATCACAAGTACAGTTCACTCAAGGTTGGCGATTTCATGTCTACGAGTTCTCGAGTTTACGTCAAATCTAATTATCCGGCCAGTGGCAAACCTTAATTATCACACGCTATGATACAGGAAACCACAAGGGGCTCACTTTTGGAAATGAATGGAATCTCTGGCCTATTCAGTCACTTCCGAGAAAAAAAGCAAAATAAAACTTCTGGTCAACTCGTCGCAGAACGCTCTCCTTTCTTCACACAAAAAGAAAAAAACTGCTTTTTAAGACAATCCATCAAAAGGGGAAGTCATTTGCCTCACTTTTCAATGTTTCTTTTGTTTGTCGCTGTACCGACATTTTGTGTACACTTTAAGCTAATTAGACATTTTAACTTGTATTTCGAACCATTAACAAGCATTCATGTCACCTCCAGAATTCGAACTGAAAACTGTGGCACCAAAAGCCAGAGCTCTAGCCAATTGGCCATCAAACTGTCCTTCTCGTGGGAATAGACTTTTCTCACCTCGTAATCATCAATCGCGATGGAAATGGTCTATCACCAATCAGGATGGAACAACTTATGACATAGTTCATATTCAAGTTGTTTCGACCTGTGAAGGTCGTGCAGACATTCAGTAATTTCCATGATTTTCATGAGTCTTATTATACATGATGCCGAATATCTGCCATCATATTTTAGTGACGGGTTGTTCTCATTAGTACAAAACACTAATTGCATGTAATATAACTAGGCACTATACTGCTTGTGTGCTATCAAATTTGGTGGGTTAATATTATATACTTATCAAATAACATACATTCCTCTCTCCTGAGAATGAAATACCAAAACTCTTGCCGTGAGAAAAATGCCACATATTACTATTTTTTATGTATATTTAATATTTTTTGTGTTGTTTGTGTCTAGATTACAGTGATTACATTTTTTGACACACGGCCTTCATAAATGTGCATAATTTATTTAGAAAAGTAATTTTTTATGAAGTCCAATAAAAGTATACCATGGGAATTAAACTAATTAAATTAATTTAGTATCACATTGAAATAAGTTGAAATTTAAAAAAATCAGTAATTATTTCTTTCAAGATCATATATGTTCTTGTGAAAGTGATTCTTCATATTTCATGAAAAATACTGATATGTAAAATGATATAAGTGGAAATAATTTTTTGTTTTTAAACTTTTAATTTAAATTTTTTTTCAAATATCGGCTTAATAACTGTAATCAGATGATGCAATTTATGAAAAAAATTCTGGGTGTGGAGCCAAATTTCATGAGGCTACGGTTATAGACATTTCCAGCGTTAAATGTAAATTACTAAAAATGTTAAAAAATGTTAGAATAAAATAATTACTTAATAGAATAAATAATTACCTTAATAGAATATATTAATTACTTAATAATTACTTAATAAATAATAATTAATTAACAAAATACTTACTTGCAACTTACTAAACTTTAAATGTGAGTATGTTAAAGATATAAAGAAAAGTACAACTTTTTTTTAAATCAAAATATTTATGTTTAATAGTCATATTAACAGTTTTCTGGTATATATCTTAATTTTTTCAATAATTAAAAAAAAAAAAAAAATATTAGCCGAAATAAATATTGTTATTATACTACTAAAATACATTAAAAAATCATAAATTATTTACATTTATTAAAACTTTTAATGCATACTAACTGGAAATTTTGCAACATATAGTATCACAAACCATGTTCTTTTTTAGCTATAAAAACAATATAGATTATATTACACGAGAATTTCAATAACAAAGATCAAATTATTATAATAAAAACCGAATATTAATATTCCTGTTTTCAATGATGCATTGATTTCATTTGATATTTAAAATTTATCTTTAAATTAAATAAGTATTTGCTTCATCAATTTGTTCTATAATTGTTTCCCTCAATTACGAACTGAAAACTATTTCTGAAAAAAAAAAATTTAAAGCTATTGAAGTTGAATGAAATTTGTTCACAAAAATTTTGAAATGAAAAAAATTTTCAAAATTTTTAATGAATCTCAGAATCGTTACTTAAAAATATAAAAACAGTTATTAATATTCGCTCTGTAAGAATTAAAAATCCTACATTAATAACAAACTTTGAATACAATCTTAACCCACACATTACACCCATTTATTTGAAAAAAAAAAAAATAAAAACTTAGAAAAGAATTTAAAAAAAAAAAAAAACGAAGTTGAATATTCATTCTTTTCCATTACGATTCATAATTGAAAGATAAAAAAAAAAAAAAAGACATGGAAATTGATGAGAAATATTTTTATCATCCGTCATTTTCAAACTTTTCTGTACATTTGACATATTTTATTATAACCTTAAAGATTACTTTTTTTTTACACTTTGATATTACAGACATACGGGAAGACCACACAAAAAGTATAGAAAAAGAAAAAACAAAGTTCCGAAACAGAAAAATAATCAAGTGTTTCTATTGGTTAAGATTAAAAGGAATTTTAATCAAAGTTACGTTGGGAAAAAAGAAAATTTTCCTTGTTAGCAGGAATCTTTTTTATTTTTTACTTTATTTCTACATCGTGTTCTGAAGAAAAGATAAGACAGTGTAAGTACGAAGAAGACATCTTTTCTAAAACTAGAAAAGCCTTGTTACACCACTGACGGCTTCAATTTCGGAGACTGAGGAAAATCGTTTGCGTTTCTTTTCACATGTATCGTTCTTTTAATGCCACATCCCTTACTTTAGACGACTGTTCTTTTTTGTGCTGCTTCTAGAGTTCTTCAGTTTCTTTTCTGTTCTTCTTTTTTGTATTTATGGTTACTAAAAAAAATAGCTGCGGGTAAGGAAACTTCACTCGTTAATTGACACCTGCAGGAAACGGCTCGTAAAGTACTTTTATGTTTACTTTCGTTCTTTATCTGAGAGTAGAATGTTCTTTTTTCTTTCACACTCATAGCGTAAGAATAAGGTTTGCGGGGTGTTTAATTGGCATTTAAGATGAATATCTCTTAACGGACATACCACGAGCCGGGGATTAAATGAAATGAATGTTTATCGATGTATTATCGATTTAAAAGAATAGGGAATATAAACAGAAGCAACTAAATATTTACTACGGATATAAAAATGAGAATAATACATGTTTCAAGTCCCACTTACCTATGAAAAAATTTTAAAGCTATTTTAAAAAGATAATAAATAATTTTTCTTTTTTGAAAACTCTTCTGTACATGATCGGCACAGAAAAGATAGATCTGAAGATCTTCATAACTTAAGAACAACTGAACTGCGAGAAGTATCAAAACTCTTTTGTATATGATCTGTACAGAAAAGGTAGTTCTAAAGTGTAAAATAATGTATGTTGAAATAATTGTTTGTTTTTAAACTTTTAATTCAAATTTTTTTTCAAATATCGGCCTAACAAATAACTGTTTTCAGATGATGCAATTTATGTCAAAATTCTGGACATAGAGCAATATTACATGAGGTTAAGATTATAAACATTTCAAATGTTATATACAAGTAATGAAAAGAAAATGTTGAAATAAATTCTTACTGTAATTTATTTACTTAACAACTACTTAACAAAATTGTTGCTTGCATCTTGCTAAACTTTTGAGAATATGTTAATGATATAAAGAAAAGTGCAGCATTATTTTTAATTCAAAAAAATTTGTGTATAATAGTTATATTAACAGTCATATTAAAATATCGACACCTCAACTATTTTAATAATTTAAAAAATATAAACCAAAAATAAATAAATTTGTTATTATACTACTAAAATACATTACATCATAAATTATCTATATATAAATAAACTTTAATTTATACTAACTGGAAATTTGGCAATATCTAGTATTAAAGCCCAAGTTCCTTTTAGCTATCAAAGGCAATATAGAATATGCGAACTTAAATAAAAAGATCAAATCATTACAATCTAACCTAAAAATAATATTCCTATTTTAATGATGCATTGATTTCGTTTAATATTTAAAATATTTCGTTTAATTTAATTAAATAAGTATTTTATCATCAATTTGTTCCTAATTGTTTCTCTCAATTCATAATCTAGAAAATACTTCTGATAAAAAAAAAAATATTAAACTATTGGCATTGAAATGAAAATATTCAAAACTCGTAATGAATCTCAGAATCGTTAATTAAAATATAAAAACAGTTATTAATATTAGTACAGTAGGAATTGAAAAAAATTCTACATTAATAATAAACTTTGAACTTAATCTTAACTCACATTACACCCATTTATTGAAAAAAATAAATTAAAACTTGGAAAAAAATTTATAAGAAAAAACGCGAAGTCGAATATTCATTCTTTTCCATTACGATTCATAATTGAAAGATAAAAAAAGACACGGAAATTGATGAGAAATATTTTTATCATCCTTCATTTTCAAACTTTTCTGTACATTTGACACACTTTATTATAACCTTAAAGATTACTTTTTTTTTAACTTTGCTATTACAGACATACCACAAAAAGTATAGAACAAAAAAAAAAAGTTCTGAAACAGAAAAGTATCGAGTGTTGCTATTTGTTAAGATTAAAGGAATTTTGATCAAAGTTACGTTGGGGAAAGAAAATTTTCCTTGTTAGCAGGAATCTTTTTTTTCATTTTATTTCTACATCCTGTTCTGAAGAAAAGATAAGGGAGTGTAAGTGTGAAGAAGACATCTTTTCTAAAACTAGAAAAGCTTTTGTTACACCACTGACGGCCTCAATTTCGAAGACTGAGGAAAATCGTTTGCGTTTCTTTTTCACATGTATCGTTCTTTTAATGCCACATCCCTTTACTTCTTCTTCTAGAAAGGCCAGACTGTTTTTTGTGCTGCTTCTAGAGTTCTTCAGTTTCTATTCTGTTCTTTTTTGTATTTATGGTTACTATAGCTGCGAGTAAGGAAACTTCACTCGTTAATTGACGCCCTACAGGAAATGGCTCACAAAAGTACTTTTTATGCTTACTTTCGTTCTTTATCTAAGAGTAGAATGTTCTTTTTCTTTACACTCATGACGTAAGAATAAGGTATGCGGGGTGTTTAATTGGCATTTAAGATGAATTTCTCTTAACTGACCAATCACGGGCCGGGGATTAAATGAAAGGAATGTTTATCGACATATTATCGATTTGGTTTTTAAACGAATAGGGGCAAATAAATAGTGGTAACTACATATTTATTGCCAATATAAAATGAGAATAAATGCATGTTTCAAATCACACTTACCTAGAAAAATTCATAGGTAACTCACCTAACCATTTAAAGAAAATAATAATTAATTTAACTAACTATTAATTAATCTGTACAGAATAGATAATTCTGAAGATCTTTAGAATTTAAGAGCAACTGAATTGTGTGAGTTATCAAAACTCTTCTGTACGGGGTCTGTACAGAAAAAATAGTTTTGAATATCTTTAGAACTGGAAACTGTATTAACTGGAAATTCTGTAATATCTTGTATCAAAACTCATATTCTTTTAGCTACTAAAGACAATGTAGATGTTACTTATTTCAATATGGAAGACCAAACCATTCAATACAACCAAAAATTAATATTCCTATTTTTCAATGAAGCATTGATTTCATTTATTTAAAAATTTCCTTTATTTTAATTAAATAAGTATTTTACTTTATCAATTTGTTCTTAATTGTTTCTTTTAATTCATAATCTAGAAAATACTTCAGATAAAAAAAAATATTAAGCTATTGACATTGAAATGAAAAATGTTCAAAATTTTTAATGAACCTCAGAATTGTTACTTAAAATATCAAAACAGTTATTAATATTCGTACTGTAAGAATTTAAAAGAATCATACAATAATTATAAACTTTAAACTTAATCCTAACCCCACATTACACCCATTTATTTTTTTTTTTTAAATAATTCAAAGCTAAAAAATTAAATAATAATAAAAAAAAAAAAAACGAAGTAGAATATTCATTCTTTTCCATTACGATTCATAATTGAAATATGAAAGAAAAGATAAAAAAATGACTTGAAAATTGATGAGAAATATTTTTATCATCCTTCAATTTCTAACTTTTCTGTACATTTGACATATTTTATTATAACCTTAAAGAATACTTTTTTTTTTTACACTTTTCTAGTACAGGCATACGGGAAGACCACAAAAAGTACAGAAAAGAAAAAAAAAAAGTTATAAAACAGAAAAGAATCGAGTGTTGCTATTTGCTAAGATTAAAAGGAATTTTGATCAAAGTTACGTTGGGGAAAAAAAAATTTTCCTTGTTAGCAGGAATCTTTTTTCATTTTATTTCTACATCCTGTTCTGAAGAAAAGATGAGTGTAAGTGCGAAGAAGACATCTTTTCTGAAGCTAGAAAAGCCTTGTTACACCATTGACGGCTTCAATTTCGGAGACAGCGGAAAATCGTTTGCGTTTCTTTTCACATGTATCGTTCTTTTAATGCCCCGTCCCTTTACTTCTTCTAGACGACTGTTCTTTGCGCTGCTTCTAGAGTTCTTCAGTTTCTTTTCTGTTCTTCTTTTTGTATTTATGGTTACTATAGCTGCGGGTAAGGAAACTTCACTCGTTAATTGACGCCTACAGGAAACGGCTCGCAAAAGTACTTTTATGTCTACTTTCGTTCTTTATCTGAGAGAAGAATGTTCTTTTTCTTCACACTCATGGTGTAAGAATAAGGTTTGTGGGGTGTTTAATTGGCATTTAGATGAATATCTCTTAACTGACCTATCACGGGCCCGGGATTAAATGAAATAAATGTTTATCGACATACTATCTATTTGGTTTTAAAAGGATAGGGAAAATAAAACAGCGTCAACTAAATATTTACTAGGGATATAAAATGAGAAGGAATGCATGTTTCAAGTCACACATACCTATGAAAAATCTTTTAAAACCATTTCAAGAAGATAATAATAATTAAATTAATTAACTATTAATTGATCTGTACAGAAAATATAGCGCTGAAGATCTTTAGAACTTAAGAACAACTGAATTGCATGAATTATCAAAACTCTTCTGTATATGATCTGTAAAGTAAAGATAGTTTTGAAGATCTTCAGAACATAAGAACAACTGAATAGTGTGTTCCTTCACACTCATGGCCTATTAACAAAGTCTGCGGGGTGTTTAATTGGCATTTAAGTTGAATATCTCTTAACTGACCTATCACGGGCCCGGGATTAAATGAAATGAATGTTTATCGACATATTCTCGATTTAGTTTTAAAAGAATAGGGAAAATAGACAGCTTCAATTCCATATTTACTACCGATATAAAATAAGAATAAATAAATGTCTTGAGACACATCGACCAATGAAAATCTTTTTAAAACATTTTCAAGAAGATAATAATAATTAATTTAACTAACTATTAATTAATCTGTACAGAAGAGATAATTCTGAAGATCTTTAGAACTTAAGAACAAATGAATTGTGTGAGGTATCAAAACTCTTCTGTACGTGGTCTGTACAGAAAAGATAGTTTGGAGATCTTTAGAACTGGAAACTGTCCTAACTGGACTAAAAACTGCACTAACTTTAAATTCTGTAATGTCTAGTATCAAAAACCATGTTCTTTTAGCTATTAAAGACAATATAGATTATATGAATTTTTATAAGAAAGAACAAACTATTTTTAATAGAAGAAAAAAAATAATATTCCTTTTTTTTTCAATGAAGCATTGATTCCATGTATTTAAAAATTTCCTTTTATTTTATTTAAATAAGTATTTTACTTCATCAATTTGTTCTTAATAGTTTCTCTCAATGCGTAATCTAGAAATTACTTCTGATAAAAAAAAATCTTCTGATGAATCTGATGAATAATCTTCAAAATTTTTAATTAATCTCAGAATCGTTGCTTAAAATATAAGAATAGTTGTTAATATTCCTACTGTAAGAATTTAATTATATCGTCATTAATAATGAAGTTTAAACTTAATCTTAACACACACAGTACACCCATTTATTTGAAAATAATAATTTAAAACTTGGAAAAGAATTTATAGAAAAAAAAAACCAAAACTAAGTCGAATATTCATTCTTTTTTCCGTTACGATTCATAATTGAAAGATAAAAAGCTGATTAAAAAAGACATGAAAATTGATGAGAAATATTTTTATCATCCTTCATTTTCAAATTTTTCTGTACATTTGACATATTTTATTATAAACTCAAAGATTACTTTTTTTTTACACTTTGCTATTACAGACATACGGGAAGATCACAAAAAGTATAGAAAATTAAAAAAAAAAATTTTCTGAAACAGAAAAGAATCGAGTGTTGCTATTGGTTAAAATTAAAAGGAATTTTGATCAAAGTTACGTTGGAGAAAGAAAATTTTCCTTGTTAGCAGGAATCTTTTTTTTTTTTCTTACTTTATTTCTACATCCTGTTCTGAAGAAAAGATAACGGAGAGTGTAAGTGCGAAGAAGACATCTTTTCTAAAACTAGGAAAGCCTTGTTACACCACTGACGGCTTCAATTTCGAAGACTGAGGAAAATCGTTTGCGTTTCTTTTCACATGTATCGTTCTTTTAATGCCACATCCCTTTCTACTTTTCTTGAAGACTCTTCTTTGTGCTGCTTCTAGAGTTCTTCAGTTTCTTCTCTGTTCTTTTTTTTCTTTTTTCGGTCCTTTTTGTATTTCTGTTTACTATAGCTGCGGGTAAGGAAACTTCACTCGTTAATTGACGCCTACAGGAAACGGCTTGCAAAAGTACTTTTATGTCTACTTTCGTTCTTTATCTGAGAGAAGAATGTTCTCTTTCTTCACACTCATAGCGTAAGAATAAAGTTTGCGGGGTGTTTAATTGGCATTTAAGATGAATATCCCTTTACTGACCTATCACGGACCTGGGATTAAATGAAATGAATGTTTATCGACATATTATCGATCTTTTATGCTTTACTGCAAGCGCTGCATCGAAGTTACTCACTTAGCACTACCCAGGAGGTTCGTGTAGCCGGAAGATATGCTATGGATGCGAAGTAACAATACCCCCGCATCGCTCTACGATCATGTTAGACCTACGACTTAAAGGAAATTTCGAAACACTACAAACATCCATGGCACAGCCGGGATTCGAACACGAAACCTGTGGTACCGATCGCCAGAATGCCATCCACTTGGCCAAATCATTATAATCGAACCAGAAATTATTATTCCTATTTTCCAATTAGACAATGATTTCATTATTTGAAATTTTACCTTTAATTTAAAATAAGTATTTTACTTCATCAATTTGTCGTAATTGTTTCTTTCAATTCATAATTTCGAAACTGAGTCTGATAAAAAAAATGTAAAGCTATTGACGTCTAAATGAAAAATGTTCAGAATTTTTAAAGATCCTTAGAATCATTACTTAAAATACAAGAAGAGTTATTAATATTCGAGCTGTAGGAATTAAAAAAATCCTACATTAATAATAAACTTTTAATTTAATCTTAACCTACATATTACACCCATTTATTTGAAAAAAAAAAAAATAATTTAAAACTTGGCAAAGAATTTATAGAAAAAAAAAGCGAAGTCGAATATTCATTCTTTTCCATTACGATTCATAATTGAAAGATAAAAAAAAAAAGAAAAGATTAAAAAAGGCATGGAAATTGATGAGAAATATTTTTGTCATCCTTCATTTTCAAACTTTTCTATACATTCGACATATAGCCTTAAAGATTACTTTTTTTTTTTACACTTTGATATCACAGACATACCACAAAAAGTATAGAACAAAAAAAGTTCTAAAACAGAAAAGAATCGAGTGTTGCTATTGGTTAAGATTAAAAGGAATTTTGATCAAAGTTACGTTGGAGAAAGAAAATTTTCCTTGTTAGCAGGAATCTTTTTTTTTATTACTACTTTATTTCTATATCCTGTTCTGAAGAAAAGATAAGGGAGTGTAAGTGCGAAGAAGACATCTTTTCTAAAACTAGAAAAGCCTTGTTACACCACTGACGGCTTCAATTTCGGAGAATGAGGAAAATCGTTTGCGTTTCTTTTCACATGTATCGTTCTTTTAATGCCACATCCCTTTACTTCTTCTAGAAAGACTGTTCTTTGTGCTGTTTCTAGAGTTCTTCAGTTTCTTTTCTGTTCTTCTTTTTGTATTTATGGTTACTATAGCTGCGGGTAAGGAAACTTCACTCGTTAATTGACGCCTACAGGAAACGGCTCGCCAAAGTACTTTTATGTTTACTTTCGTTCTTTATCTGAGAGAAGAATGTTCTTTTTCGTCACACTCATGGCGTAAGAATAAGGTTTACGGGGTGTTTAATTGGCATGTAAGATGAATATCTCTTAACTGACCTATCACGGTCCCGGGATTAAATGAAATGAATGTTTATTGACATATTATCGATTCGGTTTTAAAGGACAGGGGAAAATAAACAGCGACAACTAAATATTTACTAGGGATATAAAATAAGAATAAATTCACGTTTCTAGGCACATTGGCAATGAAAATTCTTTTTTAAAGTCTTTCATAAAGATAATAATTAAATGGGAAAATTCTTCTGTACAGAAAATATGATTCTGAAGATCTTGAGAAGTTAAGAAGAAGGAATGAACTTAAGAACAACTGAATTGTAGTTCGAAAGATCAGAATTTATTCAAAATTCATAAACTGATTTGGGTGAACTATCCTTTTTCATTGTTTTATGTTTCGAGGCACACTGATCTATGAAAATCTTTTTTAACCCATGCCAGGAAGATAATAATATAATTTTTAAGCTCTTCTGCACATGATCTGTACAGAAAAGACAGTTTTGTAGATCTTCAGAACTCAAGAATCAAAACTCTTCTGTAAGTGATCTGCACAGAAAAGACAGTTCTGAAGATCTTCAGAACAAAAAACAATTGAACTGTGTGAACTAACAGAACTCTTCTTTACAGAAAATATAATTCTGAAGATCTTCAGAACATAAGAACAACTGAATTGTGTGAGCTATTAAAACTCTTCTTTACATGATCTGTATAGAAAATATAGTTCTGAAGATCTTCAGAACATGAGAAGAACTGAATTGTCGAAACTACTGTACAGAATTAACTGCTGTTATATTTTCTAGCTTATTCTGCAATTAACTGTCCAAAGCAATTAAAAGGAAGTCAATCTATTTATCCTTCTACACAATATTAATTAATAATTATTGTTACTAAAAGTTTCTTATAAATAATTGTTATAATTTATCAAAAACTCTTCATTGTACATGATCGGTATTGAAAATATAATTCTGGAGATCTTCAGAAATTAAGAACAACTGATTTCTGCAAACTCTTAGATAGACTGACTTCTATTTCCCTCTTACGCAATATAATTAACAATAGATTGCTAATTCAATTTAAATAAAGTTTATTCCCTAAAATTCGCAACAAACCTTCGCGATCTCAAAATAATTTTAACTTACGGAATCCACAAATAATTTTCTCAAAGTTCGTTAATATCTATAAAAGTGTATATAACCACACAAAAAAATAAATTTAAAACAAAAAACATCAATCTTTCTTTACTGCTACTTCTTATTTTTAAAAAATGTACAATTTTTCTTTTTCTTCATTTTCCTCTTCAATTGTACTAGGTAACTTTATTTACATTTAAACCTCAATGTTCCTTCCTCAACAAATGATCTTATCTTGAATGCTATTTATAGTATATCAAGAATTGAGCGAACGGCTGCTTTGCATACAAATATTGAGTTCGCAATCAAACAGAGACCGTCCTTATTGAGAATCTTTGAGATTTGAGATTGATTTCGATATGATTAGATTTGGTAGGGTAAGTAACAAGAGCAACATTAATATGTTTGATCTTTCTATGTAATCACAAAGCTTATGAATAAGCGTATGATGAACTACCAGAATGCCTTCTATTGACAACAGCGCTCTATTTGAACTTCTAATTCCAAATTTGATTTCTAATTCTGGATTCATTGAAAGCCTACTACGGATGTAGTACTATTTCCTCCATATATATATCCTTTCTTTATATATTCTTATCCCAAGAAATTCATATAAAATGTCATGTATTCAATGATTCAAATGGCTGAGTTCTCAGCCTTTGGCAATTGATTTGAAAGGTCATGTTAAGGTAAAGAAATAAACGTTTTGAACTTATGAATCAATACTAATAACAAATTCAAAAAAAAGTACTCAAATATAAATAGTGTTGTGTGAGAAATATGCATTGGTAGATTTAAAAATGGGAAATTTTCTTATGACTCAGGGTGACTTATTATTAAATTAAAATTCATAATAATAAATTTTTAATTAATAATAAGTTTAAGATTAATTGGAATTCATGAAAATTTATATATAACTGGCCCTTCTGAGATATTTAATCTTACCGATTGAAATCTCCTATTTTATATAGAAGTATCATTGTAATTAATAAATAAAGTAACACTATTTGTTACGCTTCACGTGTTCTTAACAGCAATCTTACCACTGTTCAAGTTTATGTATTAATATATATATATATATATATACCTTTCTAATGCAGCTGGCACACACTTAGACAGCTTGGTCTTGTATGCCTTAAGGCAAGCACTGCGCAGACGTTACTCATTTTGCATTACCCAGGGGACGCGTGTAACTTGAAGATAAGCTACGGACGTAGAGTAACAATGCCCCCGCAACGCTCTACGATCCTATTAGAGCGGAACCTATGGTTTAAAGTGGACTCCGAACCACTACAAACATTCATGGCACCGCCGGGACTCGAACCCGAAATCTGTGGTACCGAGAGCCAGAGCGCTAGCCACTCGGCCATTCAGGCCCTTAAGTATTAATATAACATTTAAAAAATGCGCAAAAATTAGCATTGAACAGTTAAATGTTTGTTTGACAAAAAAAAAAAAAAAAAAATCCATTATTAATGGCGCCAATTTATTTCACACATTAAAACACCGGCACTAGGGATTGCAATATCGGACCAAAAGTTCAATACCAGTATTCGGTATTTTTTAGATCTTAATACCGGGATACCGGTTTTAATACAGGTAGTAGAAATTGCAGAAAAAGAAAGAAAAACAGGCGTTTTTTTTTTTATTTTCCAGTTTTATTAGAGAATGTAAATATCACAAAAGAATGTGTAACTTATAAATTATAACAGTATATAAATAATCACAAAAAAGTAAAGGAACATCTTATTTATTTAAATCACAAAAAAAAGTGTAAATATCACTATTCAGTCTGTAGTACTATTACAAATTTATGAAATGTGATCTTAAAAAACATAATGCATTAATTGTACTATCATTAAGCCTGGAACATAATTTTGTGCAAAAATTACAGCTGTCGAAACCGCTCTTTCTGCATCTAAGCTAGATGGTGGTATTGCTAGCAATGTGCGATATACTTTTTTAAGTATCTAATGCCTCATCTTCAAATAAATCTATTTCTCGTCGGATTATTTTGGATATAGCTGATTTCTGTATTACATTTTGGTTTGCTAAAACCTTTTTAGTTGTCGCTAATTCTAATTTTTGTTTAAGAGACAATTCCTTTCCACTATCAACATTAGTGTCATTATAATCTTCCATAACTGTACCGAAATTCTTCTGAATGTGGATAGGTCCTGAATTCTGAATAAGAATTCACAGATAAGAATAAGAATTTCACAAATAAGAATAAAAATTCACAGATAAGAATAATAATTTCACAAATAAGAATTCACAGATAAGAATTCTAAATTTCTAGTAAATACCGAAAAACCGGTATTTAAACTTGTGAATACCGGTATTACAAAACTGTACAAATGGCTCAAAATACCGGTACTCGGTATCCCGGTATTGCAATCCCTAACCGGCACTTAAATCTGTGAAAGTTATTGACCACTTTTACACTTATATCACTTTTAGAACATATCCACTGCTTGCACAGACTGTATGTCCTGCAATGGATCCCCGCTCATGTGGATTTGGAATTGAATGAAATCGTAGATTCTTTAGCGAAGAATGGCAGAAGTATGGATCAGACCGCCATTCCTACTTCCCTTGCAGACGCAAATGTTTTGGCATATAATTCCTTCTAACACTAAAATTAAATACCAAATTACCAAAATAAATGGCGACAGAAAAGCAGATACTACTCTGACGTTAAGGATGGAAGTATTAAGGATTAAGCGTTAAAAAAAATGTGGCAACTGCTCTGATGTTGAGTTTTCTCCTCCTCATCATCATCATGAATTTGATTGCCCAGCTGTTGCAGTCGTCATAAATTGTCTGGAGAATCCCTCGGAAGAGGATTTATACTCTGAACTGGCAATGAACAAAGTGGTATTCGGTTTAGGTATAATCGCGGAATTTTTCAGTTTAATTTTTTTTTCAGGGATTCAACTTGAGCTTCCTCAAATCAAAAATACAATTCCCTAATCTCTAGGAGGCTCTAAGCCATGATATTATTGAAGTATGTTGAATTTTATCGAATTATGCTTCGTTGGTCTGTTTTCTCGATATCAAAAAATGCATTGTATTAATAAACTAATATATAAGATTCAAATTATAAGTTATAAATCTATTATTATACTATTCCCTACATATATGTACTATTTCCCACATATATATATATATATCCTTTCTTTATTGCTTACATATTCTTATCCCCAGAAATTCATATAAAATGTCATGTATTCAATGATTTAAATGGCTGAGTTCCCAGCCTTTGGCAATTGATTTGAAAGGTCATGCTAATGTAAAGAAACAAACGTTTCTTATGAATCAATACCAGTAGCAAATTTAAAAAAAGTACTCAAATATAAATAGTGTTGTGTGAGAAATAAGCATTGGTAGATTTAAAAATGGGAAATTTTCTTAGGGTGACTTATTATTAAATTAAAATTCATAATAATAAATTTTTAATTAATAATAAGTTTAAGATTAATTTGAATTCCTGAAAATTTATATATAATTGGCCCTTCTGAGACACTTAATCTTACTGATTGAAATCTCCTATTTTATATAGCAGTATCATTGTAATTAATAAATAAAGTAACATTATTTGTTACGCTTCACGTGTTCTTAACAGCAATCTTAACACTGTTCAAATTTAAGTATTAATATAACATTTAAAAAATGTGAAAAAATTAGCATTGAACAGTTAAATGCTTGTTTAACAAAAAAAATCCATTATTAATGGCGACAATTTATTTCACACATTAAAACACCGGCACTAGGGATTGCAATATCGGACTAAAACTTCAATACCGGTATTCGGTATTTTTTAGATCTTAATACCGGGATACCGGTTTTAATACCGGTTGTAGAAATTTTTGAAAAGAAAAAGAAAACAGGCGTTTTTTTTTGTTTTATTTGCTAGTCTTATTAGAGAATATAAATATCACCAAAGAATTTGTAACTTATAAATTATAACAGTATATAAATAATCACAAAAAAGTAAAGGAATATCTTTTATTTAAATCACAAAAAGTGTATTCAGTCTGTAGTACTATTACAAATTTCTGAAATGTGATTACAAAAAACATAACGCATCAATTGTACTATCATTAAGCCTGGAACATAATTTTGTGCAAAAATTACAAGCTGTCGAAAACGCTCTTTCATCATCTACGCTAGATGCTGGTACTGTTAGCAATGTGCGATATACTTTTTCCAAGTATCTAATGCCTCATCTTCAAATAAATCAATTTCTCGTTGGATTATTTTGGATATAGCTGATTTCTATATTGCATTTTGGTTTGCTAAAACTTCTTTAGTTGTCGCTAATTCTAATTTTTGTTTAAGAGACAATTCCTTTTCACTATCAACATTAGTGTCATTATAATCTTCGATAACTGTACCGAAATTCTTCTGAATGTGGATAGGTCCTGAATTATGAATAAGAATTCACAGATAAGAATACGAATTTGACAAATAAGAATTCACAGATAAGAATTCTAAATTTCTAGTAAATACCGAAAAACCGGTATTTAAACTTGTGAATACCGGTATTACAAATCTGTACAAATGGCTCAAAATACCAGTATTCCGTATACCGGTATTGCAATCCCTAACCGGCACTTAAATCTGTGAAAGTTATTGACCACTTTGCACTTATATCACTTTTAGCACAAATTCACTGCTTGTACTGAATATATATCCTGCAATGGTTTCCCGCTCATGTGGATTTGGAATTGAATGAAATTGTGGATTCTTTAGCGAAGAATGGCAGAAGTCTGGATCAGACCGCCATTCCTACTTCCCTTGCAGACGCAAATGTTTTGGCATATAATTCCTTCTAACACTAAAATTAAATACCAAATTACCAAACTATATGTCGACAGAAAAGCAGATACTACTTTGACAAGAATAAGGATTAAGCGTTAAAAAAAATTTAAATTGTGGCAACTGCTCTGATGTTGAGTTTTCTCCTCATCATCATCGGGAATTTGATTGCCCAGCTGTTGCAGTCGTCATAAATTGTCTGGACCATCCCTCGGAAGAGGATTTATACTCTGAACTGGCAATGAACATAGCAGTATACGGTATAGGTATAATCACGGAAACTTTCAGTTTGATTTGTTTGCCGGGATTCAACTTGAACTTCCTCAAATCAAAAATACATCGCGCTAATCTCTAGGAGGCTCTAAGCCATGATATTATTGAAGTATGTTGAATTTTATCGAATTATGTTTCGTTGGTCTGTTTTCTCGATATCAAAAAATGCATTGTATTAATAAACTAATATATAAGATTCAAATTATAAGTTGACGTGTAATTCCCTTGCACAATTTTAAATCGTACAATTGAACTTCATGTCAACTTATATTTTGAAGTAACATGTATTGCTATATTAATTTCTTTAAAGTTTCGTTTTAATATCGAAACTTTAAAGAAATTAAATGACTATGAACTTCGCAACGATTTTTTATAACATTTATACAAAAATTTATAACAAAATTGAATATTAAACAGAATTTCTCTCGAATTCCTAAAGAACATTATATTATGGCAGTCCTTACAAGTTTTTTAAAATACAAAACCTCCTAAAAGGATGCAACATAACCCAAAAATATTATGAATTTAATATAAATTCCATAAGAAATATATTACGACTTAACATTTCTAAAGCACTTATCTTAAACAAGATACAATGCTTCTTATAATACGATTCCCCTATAACATTCTCACATAAATGGCAGTTTTAAATTAAGTCATTTGCCTCACGTAATACTTTCATGGGGCATTCTGCACCCGTAGAGCGACCATTACTCTGAAATATTACCAAGTCACGTACCAGAAATTATACAGAATTCAATAATTCCTGCAGGAGTACAACGAAACGACTGCTAATGTGCATCGAACTAGACTAAAGAACATTCTTAATCTCAGGCCCAAAGTTAAGTCGTCGAGAATACATATTCATGTATGATAATGAGCGTAGCCTCGACCCAGATAGGTGTTGACAAGACGTGGTGATTGCTTAATATGACATCACGCTCAGGCGAAAATATATTTTAAAGGACCTCCGCGAATATCCACGATGATCTATATTATACTATAGGTTAACGGGTATTACATGGCCGTAAAAGTAGTTTTTAAAATGTGGTATTAAAAATATATATTAAGGGCGATAGAACTATAGATTTTAATTATTTTCGTAATTCGGTATCATCATGTTTTTGATTGTTTAAAAGTTTCTCGATTAAAAGGACTTATTATGATATCATTTTGGAAAATATTTTTGATACTAACATAGAACATGTCTGCTATGATATCAATAAATGTTGAACACGTAAAATTTTTTAATGCCATTCAGGAGAAGTATTTTTTGAAATTTGGTTTATTATTTAAAGTAAAAAATATAATTATATGGATGAAGATATTGAATTTAATTATTTTCATTTTCGTAATGTTTTTATCAGTATCGTAATGCTTTTATTAGCGATCTGGCATGCGGTGCCACAGGTTTCGAATTCGAATCCGGGTGACACCAGGAATGTTTGTAGTTGTTTGAAATATCCTTTCAACTATGGGACACTGACGCTCTAAGGTCCTATTTCACAGGGACTTCGGCTTAAAGTCGATTCCGAACCATTACAAACATCCATGGCACCGCCGGGAATCGAATCCGAAGCCCGTGGTATTGAGCGCCAGAGCCCTAAACACTCTGCCATTGAAACCCGAATTTAATTAGTTAACATTATGATCTTAATTACTAAATACTAAACAGAATTTCTAATCAACATTATATTGTGGCAGTCATTACAATCATTTTAAAATAGAAAACCTCTTAAATATGATAACCCAAAATATTATGATTTTAATATAAATTCCATAAGAAATATATTGCACCATACGATTTGCAAAGTAAATATTTCGAACAGGATTCATTGCTCCTTATAATACAATTCTCATATAATATTCTCACAGAAATGGGCAGTTTTAAATTGAATCATTTGCCTCACGTAATATTTTCATGGGGCATTCTGCACCAGTAGAGTGATCATCACTCTGAAATATTAAAAAGTCACGTACCAGAAATTATGATGAATTCAATAATTCCTGTACGAGTACAGCGAAACGACTGCTGATGTGCCACCGAACTAGATCAAAGAACATTCTTAATCTCGGGCCCAAAGTTAAGTGTCCCTGCGTCGAGAATACATATTCATGTATGATAATGAGCATAGTCTCAACGTCCAGATAGGTGTTGACAAGACGTGGTGATTGCCTAATATGACATCACGCTCCGACGAAAATATATTTTTAAAGGGCATCCACCAAGATCTATGTTATCCTATAGGTTAATGTACATTACATGGGTATAAAAGTAGTTTTTAAAAGATGGTATTAAAACTATATATGTATGGCGATAGAACTATAGATTTTAATTATTTTCGTAATTCGGTATCATCATGTTTTTGATTATTTAAAAGTTTATCGATTAAAAGATTTTATTATTATATTATTACTGGAAACTACTTCTGATATTAACATAGAACATGTATGCCATGATAGCAATAAATGTTGAGCATGTGAAATTGTTTGAAGCCATTCAGAAGCACTAAAGTATTTTTTTAAATTTGGTTTATTATTCATAGTAAAAAATATAATTATGTGGATATAGATATTGAATTTAATTGCTTTCGTGATTTAGTAGCGTAATTTTTTTATTAGCTATCTTGCATGCTGTACCATAGGTTTTGAATTCGAATCCTGGTGGCATCATGAATGTTTGTAGTTGCTTCGAATTCACTATAATATATTGGGCTCTTTGACTCTCTATTTTTATATATAACAGGGACCTACGGCTGAAAGTGGATTCCAAACCACTACAAACATTCATGGCAGTGTCGGGATTCGAATCCGAAGCCCATGGTATCGAGAACGAGAACACTAGACACTCGGCCATTCAAGTCCGAACATACGTTAATATTATAGTCTTAATTATTGAACACTAAACATAACTTCTAATGAACTTTATATTGCAGCAGCCATTACAACCATCTTTAAATATAAAATGTCTTAACATGATGAATGATAACCCAAAATATTATGATTTCAACATAAACAATATAAGAAATATGTTACCCCATAAGATTTGCAAAGTACTTAAGTATCTCAAACAAAATTCATCACTTCTTATAATACGATTCCCATATACCATTCTCGTAGGAATGGCAGTTTTAAATTAAGTCATTTGCCTCACGTAATATTTTCATGGGGCATTCTGCACCCGTAGAGTGATCATCACTCTGAAATATTAAAAAGTCACGTACCAGAAACTATACGGAATTCAATAATTCCTGTACGAGTACAGCGAAACGACTGCAGATGTGCCACCGAACTAGACCAAAGAACATTCTTAATCTCGGGCCCAAAGTTAAGTATTCAGGCGTCGAGAATACATATTCATGTATGATAATGAGCATAGTCTCGACCCAGATAGGTGTCGACAAGACGTGGTGATTACCTAATATGACATTACGCTCAGACGAAAATATATTTTAAAGGGCCACCACCAAGATCTATTTTTATCCTATAGGTTAACGTGCATTACATGGGCATAAAAGTAGTTTTTAAAATTTGGCATTAAAAATATATATTTATGGTGATAGAGCTACAGGTTTTAATTATTTTCGTCATAATATTTCGACTATTTAAAAGTTTCGCGATTAAAAGAATTTATTGTGGTATTATATTGGAAAATTCTTTTGGTATTAAAACAAAACATGTCTGCCATGGTATCAATATATGTTGAACACGAGAAATTGTTTAATGGCATTCAGGAGAAATTTTTTTTTTATTTTGGTTTATTATTCGTATTAAAAAATATAATTAAAGGTTATAGATGACGAATTTCATTGCTTTCATGATTCAGTATCGTAATGTTTTTGTTAGTTATTTGACATACGGTACCACAGGTTTTGAATTCGAATCCCGATGGCACCATGGATGTTTGTAGTTGTTTGGAATCCACTTTACACTATTGGGCTCTGTGACGTATGTGAAAGGGACCTGCGGCTTAAAGTGGATTCCGAACCACTACAAACATGCATAGCACCACCGGGATTTGAATCCGAAGCCCTTAGTAACGTACGCCAGATCACTAGACATTCGGCCATTCAAGCCCGAACTTAATTAATATTACGATCATAACTTATTAAATACAAAACAGAATACTTAAAGAACATTATATTATGCCAGTCGTTACAAACATTTTAAAATACAAAGCCTCTTAAAATGATAATCTATATGATATATATAATATTATGATTTCAATATAAATTCCATATATATTGGCATATTTCATAATAAATATATTGAACCTTACGATTTTCCAAAGTACTTATTGCTTCATTCATTGCTTCTTATAATACAATTCCCACATAACATTCTCACATAAATGGCAGTTTTAAATTGAGTCATTTGCCTCACGTAATATTTTCATGGGGCATTCTGCACCAGTAGAGCGACCATTATTCTGAAATATTACCAAGTCACGTACCACAAATTATACGGAATTCAATAATTCCAGCAGGAGTACAGCGAAACAACTGCTAACGTGCCACCGAACTAGATCAAAGAACATTCTTAATCTCGACCCTAAAAAGTTAAGTGTCCCTGCGTCGAGAATACATATTCATGTATGATAACCCGCCTAGCCTAGACCCAGACGTGGTGATTGCTTAATATGACATCACGCTCAGACGAAAATATATTTTAAAGGTCCTCCGAGAAGATCTATTTTATACTATAGGTTAACGTACATTTCGTGGCCATAAAAGTAGTTTTTAAAATTCGGTATTAAAAATATGTATTTATGGTTGTAGAGCTATAGATTTTAATTATTTTCGTCATAATACTTTTGATTATTTAAAAGTTTCTAGATTAAAAGGATTTATTATGATATTATTTTGGAAAATAGTTTTGGTATTAAAGCAGAACATGTCTGCCATGATATCAATATATGTTGAACACGAGAAATTTTTTAATGCCATTCAGGAGAAATATATATTTTTTATTTTGGTTTATTATTCGTAGTAAAAAATATAATTATATGGATATAGATAACTAATTTAATACCTTTCATAATTCAGTATCGTAATGTTTTTATTAGCTATCTGGCATGCTGTGCCACAGGTTTCGAATTCGAATAACGGCGGCATCATGAATGTTTGTAGTGGTTTGGAATCAATTTAATCTATTGAGCTCTGTGACGCTCTACGGTCATATATGACTGGGACCTACTGCTTACAGTGGATTCCGGACCACTATAAACATCCATAGAATCGCCGCGATTCGAAGCCAAAGCCCGTGGTACCAAACGGCAGAGCACTAGACACTCTGCCATTCAAGCACCAACTTAATTACCTAATATTACGATCTTAATTATTGAATACTAAACATAATTCCTAAAGTACATTATATTGTGCAAGTTATTACAAGCATTTTAAAATAAAAAACCTCTTAAAAGGATATATGATAACCCAAAAAATATTATGATTTTAATATAAGTTCCATGAGAAATATATTACACCATAAGATTTCTAAAGCGCTTATCTCAAAAAAGGTTTCATTGCTTCTTATAATACAATTTTCCCATATACCATTCTCGCAGGAATGGCAGTTTTAAATTGAGTCATTTGCCTCACGTAATATTTTCATGGGGCATTCTGCCCCAGTAGAGCGACCATTACTCTGAAATATTACCAAGTCACGTACCACAAATTATACGGAATTCAATAACTCATGCACGAGTACAGCGAAACGACTGCTAACGTGCCACCGAACTAGATCAAAGAACATTCTTAATCTCGGCCCCAAAGTTAAGTGTCCCTGCGTCGAGAATACATATTCATGTATGATAATGAGCTTAGCCTCGACCCAGATAGGTGTTGACAAGATGTCGTGATTGCTTAATAGGACATCACGCTCAGACGAAAATATGTTTTTAAAGGGCCACCACCAAGATCTATGTTATCCTATAGGTTAACGTGCATTACATGGGCATAAAAGTAGTTTTTAAAATTTGGTATTAAAAATATATATTTATGGTGATAGAGCTACAGGTTTTAATTATTTTCGTCATAATATTTCGATTATTTAAAAGTTTCTCGATTAAAAGAATTTATTGTGGTATTATATTGGAAAATTCTTTTGGTATTAAAACAAAACATGTCTGCCATGATATCAATATATGTTGAACACGAGAAATTGTTTAATGCCATTCAGGTGAAATATTTTTTTTTTTATTTTGGTTTATTATTCTTATTAAAAAATATAATTAAAGGTCATAGATAACGAATTTCATTGCTTTCATGATTCAATATCGTAATGTTTTTGTTAGTGATTTGACATACGGTACCACAGGTTTTGCATTCGAATCCCGATGGCACCATGAATGTTTGTAGTTGTTTGGAATCCACTTTTACACTATTGGGCTCTGGGACGTATGTGAAAGGGACCTGCGACTTAAAGTGGATTCCGAACCACTACAAACATGCATAGCACCACCGGGATTTGAATCCGAAGCCCTTATTACCGTACGCCAGATCACTAGACATTCGGCCATTCAAGCCCGAACTTAAATAATTAATATTACGATCTTAACTTAATAAAATACAAAACAGAATTCTTAAAGAACATTATATTATGCCAGTCGTTACAAACATTTTAAAATACAAAGCCTCTTAAAATGATATATGATAATCTATATGATATATATAATATTATGATTTCAATATAAATTCCATATATATTGGCATATTTCATAATAAATATATTGAACCTTACGATTTCCAAAGTACTTATTGCTTCATTCATTGCTTCTTATAATACAATTTCCACATAACATTCTCACATAAGTGGCAGTTTTAAATTAAGTCATTTGCCTCACGTAATATTTTCATGGGGCATTCTGCACCAGTAGAGCGACCATTATTCTGAAATATTACCAAGTCACGTACCAGAAATTATGCGGAATTCAATAATTCCTGCAGGAGTACAGCGAAACGACTGCTAACGTGCCACCGAACTAGATCAAAGAACATTCTTAATCTCGGCCCCAAAGTTAAGTGTCCCTGCGTCGAGAATACATATTCATGTATGGTAACCCGACTAGCCTCGACCCAGACGTGGTGATAGCTTAATATGACATCACGTTCAGACGAAAATATATTTTAAAGGTCCTCCGAGAAGATCTATTTTATACTATAGGTTAACGTACATTTCGTGGGCATAAAAGTAGTTTTTAAAATTTGGTATTAAAAATATATATTTATGGTTGTAGAGCTATAGATTTTAATTATTTTCGTCATAATGCTTTTGATTATTTAAAAGTTTCTCGATTAAAAGGATTTATTATGATATTATTTTGGGATTAATAGTTTTGGTATTAAAGCAGAACATGTCTGCCATGATATCAATATATGCTGAACACGAGAAATTTTTTAATGCCATTCAGGAGAAATATATTTTTTTATTTTGGTTTATTATTCGTAGTAAAAAATATAATTATATGGATATAGATAATTAATTTAATACCTTTCAAAATTCAGTATCGTAATGTTTTTATTAGCTATCTGGCATGCGGTGCCACAGGTTTCGAATTCGAATAACGGCGGCATCATGAATGTTTGTAGTGGTTTGGAATCCAATTTAATCTATTGAGCTCTGTGACGCTCTACGGTCATATATGACTGGGACCTACTGTTTACAGTGGATTCCGGACCACTATAAACATCCATAGAATAGCCGAGATTCGAAGCCAAAGCCCGTGGTACCAAACGACAGAGCACTAGACACTTTGCCATTCAAGCACCAACTTAATTACCTAATATTATGATCTTAATTATTGAATACTAAACATAATTCCTAAAGTAAATTATATTGTGCAAGTCATTACAAGCATTTTAAAATAAAAAACCTCTTAAAAGGATATATGATAACCCAAAATATTATGATTTTAATATAAGTTCCATGAGAAATATATTACACCATAAGATTTCTAAAGCGCTTATCTCAAACAGGTTTCATTGCTTCTTATAATACAATTTTCCCATATACCATTCTCGCAGGAATGGCAGTTTTAAATTGAGTCATTTGCCTCGCGTAATATTCTTTCATGGGGCATTCTGCACCAGTAGAGCGACCATTACTCTGAAATATTAAAAAGTCACGTACCACAAATTATACGGAATTCAATAACTCCTGCACGAGTACAGCGAAACGACTGCTAACGTGCCACCGAACTAGATCAAAGATCATTCTTAATCTCGGCCCCAAAGTTAAGTGTCCCTGCGTCGAGAATACATATTCATGTATGATAATGAGCGTAGCCTCGACCCAGATAGGTGTTGACAAGATGTGTTGATTGCTTAATAGGACATCACGCTAAGACGAAAATATATTTTAAAGAGACTCCGCGAAGATCTATTTTATCCTATAGGTTAATGTGCATTACATGGGCACAAAAGTAGTTTTTAGAATTTTGGTATTAAAAATATATATTTATGGTGATAGAGCTATAGATGTTAGTTATTTTCGTCATAATGTTTTTTGATTATTTAAAAGTTTCTCGATTAAAAGGATTTACTATGATATTATTTTGGAAAATTATTTTGATATTGACGCAGAACATATCTGTCATTATGTCAATAAATGTTGAACGCGTGAAATAATAATGTGGATATAGATATTGAATTTAATTGTATCGTAATGTTTTTATTAGAGATCTTGCATGCGGTGCCACAAGTTTCAAATTCGAATCCCGGTGGCCCCATGAATGTTTGTAGTTGCTTGAAATCCACTTTAAACTATGGGGCTCTATGATATTCTACTGTCATATGTGACATGGACCTACGGCTTAAAGTTGATTCCAAACCACTACGAACATCCATGGAACCGCGGGATTCGAATCCGAAGTCCTTGGTACCAAGTGCCAGAAAACTAAACACTCGGCTTTTCAAGCCCGAACTTAATTAATTAATATTACGATCTTAATTATTAAACACTAAACAGAATTCTAAAGAACATTATATTGTGGCAGTCATTACAAACGTTTTAAAATACAAAACCTGTTAAAATAATGTATGATAACCCAAAATATTATGATTTTAATATAAATTCCATAAGAAATATATTGCACCATAAGATTTGCAAAATACTTATCTCAAACACTTATCTCCCATACAACATTCTCACAGAAATGGCAGTTTTAAATTGAGTCATTTGCCTCACGTAATATTTTCATGGGGCATTCTGCACCAGTAGTTCTGTACCATTACTCCGAAATATTACCAAGTCACGTACCAGAAATTATACGGAATTCAATAATTCCTGTATGAGTACAGCGGAACGACTGCTAATGTGCCACCGAACTAGACCAAAGAACATTCTTAATCTCGTGCCCAGGGGTTAAGTGTCCCTGATTCGAGAATACATATCCATGTATTATAATGAGCACAGCCTCGACCCAGATAGGTGTTGACAGGACGTGGTGATTGCTTAATATGACGTCACGCTCAAAGGAAAATATATTTTAAAGGGCCTCCAAGAAGATATATTTTGTCCTATAGGTTAACGTGCGTTACATGGGCATAAAAGTAGCTTTTAACCCCTACCCTGTACCCTGTACCCTGTTTTTCAGAATCTGCCAGTAAATCTGCCTTGGCCCATCATGGGGTTGTTGCGCCATTGTAGAAGAAGAATGCTTTTATTATTTAATAGGTTTGTTTGACGAAAATCAAGAAATATATTTATTATAATATTTTTTTTTAGAAAGTACTGTTATAGATTTAATACAGAACATACTTGACGTTAAAATGTGAAGATGCTTATCATAAAGAGAGGAAAACAGGATAAGTATTCTAACATAGAATATTTTTATAAATGTGTCGGCTGGGGGAATATATAACATAAAAATTAAGCACGTGAAATATTTAATATTCTACCATCCAAAATCTGTTAGAAAAGAGTATTTATTTTCAATTTCCTTTCATTATTTGTGTTTATAAGTGGATTTTTTTTGTAAAATTTTATAATATATTTATTATTTTATATTTATTACATATATTATATTACAATGGGACCTATGGTTCAAAATGAATTTCGAACCACTAAAAACATCCATGACACAACCGGGGCTTGAAACCGAAGCCTATGCCTCCGACAAAACGCTGTTTAATTCGATATACTGAGGATGTGTTACCTTTTTTTTTTTTACAATTTTGAACATAGAAAATAAAATTAATTTTGTTTTGCTATGAATATAACATGCCCAGTCCAATTTCCCTTTGTCAAACTATCATAATACAACCTGATTTCAAAGACAAAATAGATTTTTGGTTAAATTTGGTTCATTCCTACTCTACAGTCATCCAAAGTCCATCCAATGTTTTCGGATGCGCGCTTATACAGAGTACTTATAAATGCTCACATACAGTAATTCATATCAGTAACACACCGTCTATGGATTAATGAGATTTGTACAAACAATCCACAGCAAACACAGTAGTCCATGTTCATTAATCCATAGCAGACACATGCTGAGACTTGGGCGGAATGCATTTAAAATGGAACAGGCTTCAATTCTGATTTCATTTCTCATTTTTTTCCAAATAGAGAGCAGTAAATGAGGTATGACAAGCAGCTTTATCTAGATGAGACTCAGCACTTTGAAGATTGTTTCGGTAAAGTGGTGGACTGTCCTCTTTGAGAATAGATGTTAAAGTACATTTATGATAATAGTCATAGTTATTGAAAGTAGAAAAATGTCCACATTATTTTAAATTTTGGGTTGCAAGAGAATCCTGTAATAATCATAAAATCTTTAGTAAAACTTTCCTTACTTTTGTACCAACATTTTAGGTCTTTATCTCCTCTTTTTACTTAGCTAATGGACTTTTTCTAGAGTATTCATATAAATATATCGATTCTTTATCAATCATACTATACTCTCTTTTTCACCAATCAAATAATTTTCAATTAACAATTTTCACGCAGGATTGGATTTGTTTTAGGATCAGAAACATGTTTTGGTGTTAACAGTTAAACGTCATGTTTCTTGTTTGTTTTTTCATGTTTACTTCGTGTTTTCATTTTAGCGCTTGATTATTGTAAAAATATAATTAAATATTGAAAAAAAACTTTTTGTAATCACTGTTGTGCCTGCATAAAATTCATTATTCACTTTTTATTAAAATATTATAATTATTCCTTATGTATAAAGAAATGAAATAAACACATATTAAATATTCATTTTTTATGGCTTTCGTCCGAAATACACAAGCTGAGTATATAACTTATATATCTGTTATTAACTTTTATACTTATTATTATATTACCGAATATATACCCAAACCATAACATTCAATTATCTGGGCATTCCTTATAAATCTCAGTTAAAGCCTTGAATAATGTTTACCTTAAATCCAAAACTAACTCACAAAAGACATTTTATACAGATAAAATTAAACAAATTCAGATTTTGTATTATCATAAAAAGATAAAATACGAAAAATCGTAATAACTAGATAAAGTAATCTAATATTGCAATGACTACTACTATTTAAATAAATATCAGCCTCCCAATTAAAAAATAGTATTGTACAATAACAATCAGAATTTAATCATTTTTGTGCTATTTATTTGCTTCATATTAAATAACATGGAAGTTTTTAGAATGTAACAACCATGTTCTTACCTTTAGAAACTACAATTTAGTGCTAATAAACAATTTGAATTTTGCAAAATTTCAGATCATCTGTTCAATTGTCGCTACAACAGACTGAATCAGGTGTCACGAATTCCACAGCAGAACATTCTATTGTTACGCAATATTATGTACACAATTTTCCGAATTGTTCTGCTCCAATACCGGTTTCAATTATTCGAATCCTGTGGCAGATTAGAATGAAATTTTCATCACGTTCGCACAATTTGCATGCCATTTATCTGTAAACAAAGTGAAGCATTGCATGTACAGTGCCCATAGTGAAAGCATTGCATATACATTTATCAGTTTATATACATGTTATAAGAAAATTGAATGTGCTATTATCTATAGAGATTTCTTATTAATTTAGGGTTAAGCTTAAAAAAAAAACTTGTATTATTAAAATATTTTTATTTTTGTATATTTATCTTTTACTTGCGAGTAAATTAACAATTTCTTATTTCCGATTAATTATTTTGGATTGCGATATTAATTAATCTACTTTTTTTTTTTTTTTTGTTTCAAGAAAAATATGTTAAAATATTAATAATAGTAGCAATGAAAAATATACATTTTTGTGTTTACTATTATTAAAAACGTATTTTTAAAATGATTTAATTAATAAATTTCAATTTGCAGGGTATTTATCACAGTTTGCATGGAATTTATCAGTAAATATAATGAAGCATTTATATAGTGAAGCTTTGCGTATATAATGCCCATAGTGAATCACATAGTGTTTACGATTATTAAAAACATGTTATTTAAACTGATTTAATTAATAAGATTTGCAGCACAATTTGCAGGGTATTTATCTGTAAATGTGATTTTTTAATAGTAGCAATGTAAAATGTACTTTTTTGTTTACGATTATTAAAACATATAGTTTGAACTGATTTAATTAATAAAATTCGCACAATTTGCATGGCATTTATGGGTAAATATAATGAAGCATTTATATAGGGATGCATTGTATATACAATGCCCATAGTGAACCACATAGTGAAAGCCTTGTTGTTTATGATTATTAAAAACATATTATTTAAACATATATTTTAAACTGATTTGATCAATAAATTTCGCACAATTTGCATGAGATTTTTCTGTAAATATAGTGATTTTTAATAGTAGCAATGTAAAATATCATTTTTTGTTTACTATTATAATAAACATATTTTTTAAATTTATTTAATTAATAAAATTTGAAATCAATATTCTCTTGAAACAATTATTGTTTTGTGGAGAGGCAATTTTTTTTATTTATTATTTTAAAAATGAAAAAAATTGATAGTTCTTAAAATTATTGATAATCAATAATTTTAAGTGTTTTTTCTTCAAATTCCTGCTATATAAACTAGCTTCAATCAATTTCCTTAAATATGTTACTATGAAAAATCTGTCTTAAGTACCAAAGACAGTAAACTATTTTTTTGATAAAAAGAACTATTATTGGAAAAAGTTGCTCATAAACGTCAAACTAAGTTTTTCCACAAAACTTTTCACTTTTTTTTTTTTTTATATTAATAGGAATTATTAATTGGACACTATAATAAAGAAGAAAGTACATCTAACATACATCAGATGATTGGAGTACAATTTGGACAAGTTCATGAAAAGAAATTTTTTTTTTTATGACTAACAATTCAAGCCTCTTTCTTTTAATTGGCCTTCAGTTTTAAAATGACTAATTCCACTCAAAAGATGTTCACAATTTTTAAGGATACCTCCTTTATGTCCCAAATGTCTTCCAGAACCAAAAAAAATGCTTTAAAATTCATTTTGTTTGACAAAATATACGCTCCTGTTGTCAAAAAGCGAAAAGAACCATTTGCATTGAAAGAATACTTTTAGTAAAAATGGTGCAGCAAACAGTTTTCGGAGAATGTTCCTTCAAGTCTAATCAAATTTTAGAAATAATCTACTTTCCTGTTGTTTTCTTTTTAAACAAACTTTAATTAAATTCGAATGTATTTGCTCTTTCTGACTTTAACAGAACTTTTCCCTCTTGTTTTCATACTCTTTTCGCACGTTTGAAAAAAATTTAGTGGTATGCAAAACTGTTTGTTGTACATTTTTCTCCAAGCCATCCTGTGACTTAAGTTTGGATTTAAACTCTAAGAAATCGTGCGCCTGCAATATTCATCTCATCTGCATTTATTTCCTCTCCAAGGAAAGAGGAAAACTTAAGTTTCGCCTTGTTTATAGTTGCTGAAATGTTAAATTTGCACCATCAAAATTAGTCTAATGTTTTTAAACCCAATTTTCTCAAAGGTTAAAAAAAAATTTTATAGGTAAAAAAAAAATCTAATTATGTGTTTTAAAAAATATTAAATTTAAACTGGTGCATTCCCTATTTTCAATCAAACAGTTCAGGGGCCTGATGGCCGAGTGGCTAGTGCTCTGGCGATCTGTAACACAGGTTTCGGGGTCGAGTCTTGGAATAGTTAGTTAATATAGTTGTTAAAATAGTCATAATAGTTGTAGTAGTTCGGAATACACTTTAAGCCCATAGTCCCCGGGAAATATTAAGCTCATTAATACAAATAATACAACTTTAAACCCGTAGTACCGTACTAATATGACTGTAGAACTTTGTGTCTAGGGCTGACAATCCTACCCCATAAATAGTCAGCGTCAGCGTCATCTAGCCAGGTCAGTCTTCTACCTAGAGGTGCCCAAACACAACCGAGGCTGACCCCTTTCCCTTCAACCATGAGACCGCACGGGTTCGAAAGCTTGGTCTAGATGTCTACCAAACACTATAGAAATAAGGAACGAGAAGAATATAAAAAAAAAAAAATTAAATTTTTTTTTTATTGTTATATTAGTTAATGTATATTTTTGTTTCCATAAAAAAGTATTCTAATAATAAATAGTAGCAATATAAAATATACTTTTTTTTTGTTTAGTATTATTATAAACACGTTTTTTAAACTGATATAATTAATAAATTTTTAAATCAATCTTCTCTGGAAGCAATTATTTTTTGAGCAGAGTCAATCTATTTTATTTATTATTTTTAAAAAAAATGAAAAAAATTGATAGTTCTTAAGATTACTTTATTGATAATCAATAATTTTAAGTTTTTCTTCAAAAGCCTGCTATATAAGCTAGCTTCAATAAACTTCGTTAAACATTTTATTATAAAAAAACTGTCTTAAGTACTAAAGAGAATAAACTATTTTTTCGATAAAAAAAAGAACTATTATTGGAAAAAGTTGACTCATAAACGTCAAACTAAGTTTTCCACAAAACTTTTCACCTTTTTTTTTAGATTAATAGGAATTATTAATTGGACACTATAATAAAGAAGAAAATACATCTAACATACAGCAGATGATTGGAGTACAATTTGGACAAGTTCATGATAAGAAATTTTTTTTTTATGACATACAATTCAAGCCTCTTTCTTTTAATTGGCCTTCGTTTCAAAATGACTAATTCCACTCAAAAGATTTTTGCAAATTTTTAAAGATACTTCTTATATTTCTCCAATGTCAGCCAAAAAAAAAAAAAAAAAAAAAATGCTTTAAAATTCATTTTGTATGACAAAATTTACTCTCCCTGGTGTCAAAAAGCGAAAAGGGCCATTTGCATTAAAAGAATACTTTTTCGGAAAGAAAAGTGAACAGAAAACAGTTTTCGGAGAATGTTCCTTCAAGTCTAATCAAATTTTAGAAGTCCTCTACTTTCCTGTTGTTTCCTTTTAAACAAACTTTAATTAAATTCGAATGTATTTGCTCTTTCCGGTTACAGAACTTTCCCCCTTGTTTTCATATTCTTTTCGCGCGTTTAGAAAAAGTTAGTAACATGCAAAACTGTTTGTTGTACATTTTCTCCAAGTCGTCCTGTAACTTAGCTTGGCCTTAAGCTCTAAGAAATCGCGTGCGCTTGCAATATTTATCTCATGTTAATTTCATCTCTAAAAAAAGAGGGGTAACTTAAGTTTCGCCAGGTTTTTATTTGATGAAATGTTAAATTTGCACTATTCCATCAAAATTAGTCTAATATTTTTTAAAACCAATTTTCCCAAAGCTTAAGAAAAATTTTATAGGCTGTAAAAAGTATAATTATATATTTTAAAAAAATACTATATATTTTAGCTGGAACAATCGAAATATTAAATTAAGGAATAAATATTAATTGGATTAATATAAAAGAAGTATTATAATAGAAGTTAACCCGTAACAGGAAACGTGGGGTCTCATAGACCCCTCAACATATTCCTCTCACCCACTTAATTCAATCGAATATATTCTTACACGGTTCCTGTTTTATGATTTTGAATATAATCTTCTCTTATCATCCTTTGGCTTCAGGTTAGTAACTTGGCTGTAATATGGATGTTTGTTCGTAGTTCCTAATCCACATAAACTACCGGTCTAGAAATTAGCCTAACTATGCACAAAATGACCGTAGAGTGACGAGCCAAATCAAACATCTTATCACATTGTTTTGCCACAGGCATCTGCTAAATATTTCATCGCATTCTTCTACAGCTGTCTGTGAGACCTCACCTCGCTTCCAGTGTTGCAATTTCGTCATTAGTACCCAAGACTCATAAGTTAGGTCCGAGGAAATTAATTCATCCATCTAATCCTCGTCATGCGGAAGAGTTGTAAAAGATTCTAAATGAAGTTGGAAGTGATGTTAGTGGAGAAGATGACTGTGAAGAAGATTTTGTCTGCGAAAGTTCCCATTCAACAGATTCTGATATTTCTTCAGATTACAATGATTTCACCGTCGAAGAAGCAGTTAGTAATTCTGTGAAGTAATACAAGGGCAAAATCGATTCAAAGGGTCATCGTTGCAGCTAATCGAAATGTTTTTTACTACCTACAGTTCGAGCCACTTTCTTTTAATTGGCCTTCATTTCAAAATGACTCACTCAAAAGATTTTCGCAGTTTTTAAAGATGTTTCCTTTATTTCCCCAATGTCATCCAGAACAAAACAAAAAAAAACCCATTTTAAAATTCATTTTCTACGACAAAATGTACGCTTCCTGGTGTCAAAAGCGAAAAGGGCCATTTGCATTAAAAGAATACTTTTTGAAAAAAAAATAAAGAACAGCAAACAATTTTCGGAGAATGTTCCTTCATGTCTAATCAAATTTTAGAAGTCTTCTACTTCCCTGTTGTTTTCCTTTTAAACAAACTTTAATTAAATTCGAATGTATTTGCTCTTTCCGACTAACAGAACTTTCCCCCATGTTTTCATGTTCTTTTCGCACGATTAAAAAAAAATTTTGTAGCATGCAAAACTATTTGTTGTACATTTTTCTCCAAGTCATCCTGCGACTTAGTTTGGCTTTAAGCTCTATGAAATCGCGTGCGCTTGCTATATTTATCTCCTGATTATTTCCTTTCCAAGAAAAAAAGGGAAAACTTAAGTTTCACCTTGTTTGTATTTGATGAAATGTTAAATCCATTCCATCAAAATTAGTCTAATATTTTTAAAACCAATTTTCTTAAGGGTTAAAAATATTTTATAGTTTAGTAAAAATCATATGTTTGTGTTAAAAATATTATATTTTTCCTGGAGCATTCCACATTTTTAATCAAACAATTAAAGGGCATGGTGGCCGAGTGACTAGTGCTCGGTACTACAGGTTTCGGGTTCAAGTCCCGGCGATGCTATGGATGTTTGTAGAGATTCGGGATCCACTTTAAAACGTAGGTCCCGGTCTAATAGGATCGTAGAGCGTTGTGAGGGGGTGTTACTCACCATATCTAAAAGCTACACGTGCTCCCTGGATAGTGCTAAATAAGTGACAGCGCTGCAGCCCTTGCTTATGGCATGAAGATTATCTGTCTTGCCAGGTGCATTAGAATAACAGCAATCAAACAAGTATTATTAAATGGATTAATACAAACGAAATTTTATGATAGAAGTTAACCCGTAACATGAATTATGCTGTCTCACAGAGAGCTCAACATATTTTTCTCTCACTGTTATTACATGCTTAGTCTAACTGAATAGATTCTACCTCTAGTTTACTATTTTGTGACTTTGAACATAACCCCATCTCATAACATTCTTTTTAACACATGCATCTGATAAAAATTTCATCGAATTCTTCAACAGCGGTCTATGAGAACTTTCAGTGTTACAATTTTCGGTAGTAGTACCCATGGCTCAGAAGTTTAAGTTCGAGGAAATGGATTCATCCATTCAATTTGCGTCGTGCGGAAGAGTTATGAAAGATTCTAGTTGAATTTGAAAGTGATGTTAGTCGAGAAGATGACTGTGAAGAAGATTTTGTCTGTGAAAATTCTCACTCAACCGATTCTGAAATTTCTTCAAACGACACTGAATTCTCTGATGAAGAAACAGTTAGTAATTCTGTGAAGTACTAGTACGGGAAAAATCGATTCAATTGGTCATCGTTGCAGCTAATCGAAATGTTTTTTACGACCCGCAATTTTAGACACTTTCTTTCAATTGACCTTCATTTCAAAATGACTAATTCCCCTCAAAAGATTTTCGCAATTTTTAAAAACACTTCCTTTTATATCCCCAATGTCGTCCAGAAAAAACAAAACAAAAAAAAACATTAAAATTCATTTTGTATGACAAAATGTACGCTCCCTTGTGTCAAAAGCGAAAGGACCATTTGCATTAAAAGAACACTTTTGAAAAAAGAGGACAGCAAACAATTTTCGGAGAATGTTCCTTCAAGTCTAATCAAATTTAAGAAGTACTCTACTTTCCTGTTGTTTTCTTTTAAACAAACTTTAATTAAATTCAAATGTAATTGCTCTTGCTTCCCGACTAACAGAATTTTCCCGCTTGTTTCCATATTCTTTTCGCACGTTTTAAAAAAGATTTAGTAGCATGCAAAACTGTTTGTTGTACATTTTTCTCCAAGTCATCTTGTGACTTAGTTTGGCTTAGAAAACGAGTGCGCTTGATATTTATCTCCTGTTTATTTTCTCTCTAAGAAAAGAGTTAAAGCTTAAGTTTCTTCCTGGTTTGTATGTGATAAAATGTTAAATTTGCACCTTACCATCAAAATTAGTCTAATATTTTTAGAATCGATGTTCTCAAAGGTTAAAAAAAATGATAGGAAAAAAAAAAAAAAGCATAACAATTTTGTTTTTAAAAATAATTGAAATGCACTTTAAACCATAAACGGTGTAATATGATTGCAGAGCGATGGGCTGATAATCCTGTCCTGTAAAAAGAAACCATCTTATATTTGAAGAAGAAGAATGTTTTTATAATTTAAAAGGTTCGTTTGACAAAACAAGAAAAATAAATATTATATTTTTATTTTAGCAAATACTTTGGGTATATATTTAACATAGAGCATGCCCGACTTTAATATCTATAACTGTTTATCATAAAGAGAGAGAAAAACAGGATAAGTATTTTAACATAGAATACCTTTTATCAGTGTTTCAGCTGGGTGAAAATATAACATAAAAATTAAGCACGTAAAATCTTTATTATTCTACCATCCAAAATCTCTTAGGAAAAAATATTTTCTTTTTTAAATTTACTTTAATTATTTGTGTTTGTTATTGGGAATTTTTTTTTTTTTTGTAAAATTTTAAAGTTAATGAAAGCAGATTTATTATTTACAACATGTGAGCAAACTGTGCATTTTAATATATATATATATTCTTGTTATAAAAATTCCTATTTTCCAGTACTTCTGCTGTAAGATCAATGAAATCTGATTTTTTGATGTCATTGATCTTTTAACGAGTAATTTCATTGTAAAAGGACACATTAATAATAAATTTATTTTTCTTTGAATCATATTTAGTTAAACATTGTACCTGAAAACATTAATTTTTTTTTTTTTCAAATATTTAGTTTCAAAATTTATATTTATTCCATAGATACATGTCTTGATTATTCAGAATATTAATAGGTATAGGCATTCTTGATTAATCTCAATTAAAGCATTGAATAATGTCTGCCGTAAGTTCGAAACTAACACCCAAAAGGCATTTTGCATAGACAGAATGAAACAATTCAGATTTCATACTGCTAAAATAAAATAAAATGCGAAAAATGGTGATAACAAGTAAAAATAATGCAATATTACAATGATTTCTGCTATTCAAATAAATATCAGCTCCCAATTAAAAAAATAGTATTGCACTATAACGATCGGAGTTTAATCTTTTCTGTGCAATTTATTTGCTTAATATGAAATAACTTGGAGTTTTTGGAATGCTGCAACCAATGTTCTTACCTTTGCCAGAAACTATAATTTAGTGCTAATAAACAATTTGAATTTTGAAAATTTACAGATGATCTGTTCAGTTCCATTGTCGCTACAACAGTTTGAATCAGGTGTCACCAATTCCATGGCAAAACATTCGATTGTTACGCAATATTATGTACACAATTTTCCGAATTGTTCTGCTCCAATACCGGTTTCAATTATTCGAATCATGTGGCAGATTAGAATTAAATTTTCATCAAGTTCACACAATTTGCATGCCATGTTTGTAAACATTTCCATAGTGACGAATTGTATATGCATTTGTTTAAAAATTTGTATACGCATTAGTGTTTGTGTTATTATTTATATAGATTTCTTATTAACTTAGGATTGAGCTTTACAAATATTTGTATTATTTAAATATTTGTATATTTATCTTTCGCTTGTAATTAAATTAAAAATGCATATGGACCTGAATGGCCGATTGACTGGTCATCGGTGACGCAGGTTTCGGATTCAAGTCCTGACGTTGGTACGGATGTTTGTAGTGGTTCGGAATCCACTTTAAACCCCGTAGTACCGGACAATATTAAGCTTACTAATACCAATATTAATGCCACTTTAAGCCTGTAGTACAGTAGATCCTTGTTTGAAAAACTGTAGAGCATTGGGCATAGTGCACACAACCCTTCCACGTAAAAATGTCAGCGTCACGGAGCCAAGTCAGATTTCTACCTACGGGTGCCCAATCACAACAGAAGCTGACCCCATTCCCTTCAACCATGAGACCACACGGATTCGCGGAATTGGTCTAGATGTCTATCAAGTAGGGATAAGAAAACAACACAACAAATCCTTATTTTTAATAAATTTTTTTTTGATCGTTATATTAATTAAAGTATAATTTTGTTTCCCATAATAATCAATAGTAGCAATGCAAAATATATATATTTTTACTATTATTAAAAACATATTTTTTTAAACTGATATAATTAATAAATTGTACAGTCAATCTTCTCATGAAACAATTATTGTTTTACGGTGAGGCAATCTATTTTATTTATTATTTTTAAAAAAAATGAAAAAATGGATAATTCTTAAGATGACTTTATTGATAATCAATAATTTTAAGTTTTTTCTAAATCCTACCATAGAAACCAGCTTCAATAAACTTCCTTAAATATTTTATTAAAAAAAATCTGTTTTAGGTACCAAAGAGAGTAAACTATTTTTTCGATAAAAAAGAACTATTATTGGAAAAAGTTGCTCATAAACGTCAAACTAAGTTTTTCCACAAAACTTTTCACTTTTTTTCAGATTAATAGGAATTATTAATTGGACACTATAATAAAGAAGAAAATACATCTAACACACAGCAAATGATTGGAGTTCAATTTGGACAAGTACAAGATAAGAACAACTTTTTTGTACGACACAATTCCAGCCACTTTCTTTTAATTGGCCTTCATTTCAAAATGGCTAATTCCACTCAAAAGATTTTCGCAATTTTTAAAGATTACTTCCTTTATTTCCCCAATGTCGTGCAGAATAAAATAAAAATACTTTAAAAATTCATTTTGTATGACAAAATGTACGCTCCCTGGTGTCAAAAAAAAGCGAAAAGGGCCATTTGCATTAAAAGAATACTTTTGGAAAAATAAAGGAACAGCAAACAGTTTTCGGATAATGTTCCTTCAAGTCTAATCAAATTTTAGAAGTCTTCTACTTTCATGTTGTTTCCTTTTAAACAAACTTTAATTAAATTCGAATATATTTGCTCTTTCCGACTAACAGTACTTTCCCCCTTGTTCTCATATTCTTTTCGCACGTTTAAAAAAATTTACTGTCATGCAAAACTGTTTGTTGTACATTTTTCTTCAAGTAATCCTGTGATATATTTTAGCTTTAAGCTCTAAGCTAAGAAATCGCGTGCGCTCACAATATTTATGTCCTGTTTGTTTGCTTTAAAAGGAAAGAGGAAAATTTAAGTTTCGCCTTGTTTGTACTTGATGAAATTTTAAATTTGAACCTTTCCATCAAATTAGTCTAATATTTTTAAAACCCATTTTCTCAAAGGTTGAAAATTTTTCATAGATTTAAGATAATTAATATATTAATATATATTAAGATAGATTGTAAAAAAGCATAAGCTTGTGTTTTTTAAAAAAATATATTATGTTTTAGTTGGAGCATTTGTCAAATTTTTATCAAACAATTAATATTAATTGTGATTACTATAAACGAAATATTATGATAGAAGTTAACCCGTAACTGGAAACGTGTGGTCTCACAGACATCTGAACAAATTCCCTTCACCCCTATTACATACTTAGTTCTTAGTTCCCTCTAGGTTCCTGTTTAAGATCTCAAATATATTCTTCCTATAGCTTCTTGTTTTATGATCTTGGATATATTCTTCCTCTAGGTTCCTGTTTTATGATCTTGTATACATTCTCTTCCTCTAGGTTCCTGTTTTATGATCTTGAATATATTCTTCCTATAGCTTCGTATTTTATGATCTTGTATATATTCTTCCTCTAGGTTCCTGTTTTATGATCTTGTATATATTCT
This sequence comes from Caerostris extrusa, assembly GCA_021605095.1. Classification (NCBI taxonomy): domain Eukaryota; kingdom Metazoa; phylum Arthropoda; class Arachnida; order Araneae; family Araneidae; genus Caerostris; species Caerostris extrusa. The sequence goes on from BPLR01015249.1 coordinate 96,802, forward strand.
TCCTCTAGGTTCCTGTTTTATGATCTTGAATATATTCTTCCTATAGCTTCTTATTTTATGATCTTGTATATATTTCTAGGTTCCTGTTTTATGATCTTGTATACATTCTTCCTCTAGGTTCCTGTTTTATGATCTTGAATATATTATTCCTATAGCTTATTTTATGATCTTGTATATATTTTCTCTAGGTTCTGTTTTATGATCTTGTATACATTCTTCCTCTAGGTTCCTGTTTTTTTATGATCTTGAATATATTCTTCCTATAGCTTCTTATTTTATGATCTTGTATATATTCTTCCTCTAGGTTCCTGTTTTATGATATTGTATATATTCTTCCTCTAGGTTCCTGTTTTATGATCTTGAATATATTCTTCCTCTAGGTTCCTGTTTTATGATCTTGTATACATTCTTCCTCTAGGTTCCTGTTTTATGATCTTGAATATATTCTTCCTCTAGGTTCCTGTTTTTATGATATTGTATATATTCTTCCTCTAGGTTCCGGTTTTATGATCTTGTATATATTCTTCCTCTAGGTTCCTGTTTTATGATCTTGTATACATTCTTCCTCTAGGTTCCTGTTTTATGATCTTGAATATATTCTTCCTCTAGGTTCCTGTTTTATGATCTTGTATGCATTCTTCCTCTAGGTTCCTGTTTTTATGATCTTGAATATATTCTTCCTCTAGGTTCCTGTTTTATGATATTGTATATATTCTTCCTCTAGGTTCCTGTTTTATGATATTGTATATATTCTTCCTCTAGGTTCCTGTTTTATGATCTTGTATATATTCTTCCTCTAGGTTCCTGTTTTATGATCTTGTATACATTCTTCCTCTAGGTTCCTGTTTTATGATCTTGAATATATTCTTCCTCTAGGTTCCTGTTTTATGATCTTGTATACATTCTTCCTCTAGGTTCCTGTTTTATGATCTTGAATATATTCTTCCTCTAGGTTCCTGTTTTATGATATTGTATATATTCTTCCTCTAGGTTCCTGTTTTATGATCTTGTATATATTCTTCCTCTAGGTTCCTGTTTTTATGAATTTGTATATATTCTTCCTCTAGGTTCCTGTTTTATGATATTGTATATATTCTTCCCTCTAGGTTCCTGTTTTATGATCTTGAATATATTCTTCCTATAGCTTCTTATTTTATGATCTTGTATACATTCTTCCTCTAGGTTCCTGTTTTATGATCTTGAATATATATTCTTCCTCTAGGTTCCTGATTTATGATATTGTATATATTCTTCCCTCTAGGTTCCTGTTTTATGATCTTGTATATATTCTTCCTCTAGGTTCCTGTTTTATGATATTGTATACATTCTTCCTATAGCTTCTTATTTATGATCTTGTATATATTCCTCCTCTAGGTTTCCTGTTTTATAATCTTGTATACATTCTTCCTCTAGGTTCCTGTTTTATTATCTTGTATACATTCTTCCTCTAGGCTCCTGTTTTATGATCTTGAATATATTCTTCCTATAGCTTCTTACTTTATGATCTTGTATATATTCTTCCTCTAGGTTCCTGTTTTATGATATTGTATATATTCTTCCTCTAGGTTCCTGTTTTATGATCTTGAATATATTCTTCCTCTAGGTTCCTGTTTTATGATCTTGTATACATTCTTCCTCTAGGTTCCTGTTTTATGATCTTGAATATATATTCTTCCTATAGCTTCTTATTTTTATGATCTTATATATTTTTCCTCTAGGTTCCTGTTTTATGATCTTGTATACATTCTTCCTCTAGGTTCCTGTTTTATGATCTTGAATATATTCTTCCTATAGCTTCTTATTTTATGATCTTGTATATATTCTTCCTCTAGGTTCCTGTTTTATGATATTGTATATATTCTTCCTCTAGGTTCCTGTTTTTATGATCTTGAATATATTCTTCCTCTAGGTTCCTGTTTTATGATCTTGTATACATTCTTCCTCTAGGTTCCTGTTTTTATGATCTTGAATATATTCTTCCTCTAGGTTCCTGTTTTATGATATTGTATATATTCTTCCTCTAGGTTCCGGTTTTATGATCTTGTATATATTCTTTCTCTAGGTTCCTGTTTTTTTATGATCTTGTATACATTCTTCCTCTAGGTTCCTGTTTTTATGATCTTGAATATATTCTTCCTCTAGGTTCCTGTTTTATGATCTTGTATGCATTCTTCCTCTAGGTTCCTGTTTATGATCTTGAATATATTCTTCCTCTAGGTTCCTGTTTTATGATATTGTATATATTCTTCCTCTAGGTTCCTGTTTTATGATATTGTATATATTCTTCCTCTAGGTTCCTGTTTTATGATCTTGTATATATTCTTCCTCTAGGTTCCTGTTTTATGATCTTGTATACATTCTTCCTCTAGGTTCCTGTTTTATGATCTTGAATATATTCTTCCTCTAGGTTCCTGTTTTATGATCTTGTATACATTCTTCCTCTAGGTTCCTGTTTTATGATCTTGAATATATTCTTCCTCTAGGTTCCTGTTTTATGATATTGTATATATTCTTCCTCTAGGTTCCTGTTTTATGATCTTGTATATATTCTTCCTCTAGGTTCCTGTTTATGAATTTGTATATATTCTTCCTCTAGGTTCCTGTTTTATGATATTGTATATATTCTTCCTCTAGGTTCCTGTTTTATGATCTTGAATATATTCTTCCTATAGCTTCTTATTTATGATCTTGTATACATTCTTCCTCTGGTTCCTGTTTTATGATCTTGAATATATTCTTCCTCTAGGTTCCTGATTTATGATATTGTATATATTCTTCCTCTAGGTTCCTGTTTTATGATCTTGTATATATTCTTCCTCTAGGTTCCTGTTTTATGATATTGTATACATTCTTCCTATAGCTTCTTATTTTATGATCTTGTATATATTCCTCCTCTAGGTTCTGTTTTATAATCTTGTATACATTCTTCCTCTAGGTTCCTGTTTTTATTATCTTGTATACATTCTTCCTCTAGGCTCCTGTTTTATGATCTTGAATATATTCTTCCTATAGCTTCTTACTTTATGATCTTGTATATATTCTTCCTCTAGGTTCCTGTTTTTATGATCTTGAATATATTCTTCTTATAGGTTCCTGTTTTATGACCTCATATATATTCTTCCTATAGGTTCTTGCTTTAAGATCTTTAATATATTCTTCCTTTAGGTACCTGTTTTATGACCTCAAATATATTCTTCCTATAGGTTCTTGCTTTAAGATCTTTTAATATATTCTTCCTTTAGGTTCCGGTTTTCTGATATGGAATATATTTTTTCTATCGGTTCTTTTTATGATCTTGAATATAGTCTTCCTCTAGGTTTCTATTTTAAGATCTTCATTACATTCTCCTCTTGTTACATTGTTTTGGAACGTGCATCCAGTGGAAATGCCATCACATTCTTTTACAGCATTACAATTTGCATTACTTGCAGCATTACAATTACAGCACTTTCATTATTACAATTTTCGACAGTGTATACATGACTCGAAAGGTCTAAGAAATTGATTCATCCAGCTAATTTGCATCATGCGGAAGAGTTGTAAAAGATTCTAGATGAAGTTGGAAGTAATGTTAGTGAAGAAGACAACATTGAAGAAGATTTTGTCTGTGAACGTTCACACTCAACAGATCCTGAAATATCATCAAACGACAATGATTTTTATTGATCCAGAAGGAGCTAGTAATTCTGAGAAATGATACTATGGGGAAAAATCGATTCAAATCGTCATCCGTTGAACCTAATCGAAATGTTATCTCACAACATACTAAGATTTCCTGGACTACGATCGTATGGAAAAATTGATGATTCAAATCATGCACGGAATGGCACTTCACTGACGAACTTTGTGAAATGAAAAAATTAAAAGATTCGAAGAAAGAGGAAAAAATGCATGTCATACAATTAAAGGGGAAATTTGCAACGCCAGCAATGATGAAATGAGAGCCCTTTTTGGATTTGCTCGTATACATATCAGTCTTCCAATCCGATTATGAAGATATTAAATGCTTTTTTTGTCACGTAAAGAATTGGCCAGGATATTTTCATGAAGTGAATGTCACTGAAACGTTTTCAAGTTTCACTTTCGAATATGCGATTTGATAATCCAGGTGATAAGGAAGAATGAATGAACTGATACTTGATACTGATACTTCTGCAAATTAGAGAAGTCGCTCATTTCCGACTAGCCACTGGACATGACTGCCTGCGAAAACATCTTTACAGACTCAAAATTGTTCCTTCCTCGATATGCACTCTGTGCAGCTCGGAGAGGCCATGGACTCCACATCTACTTCACTGCCCTGCTCTGGAGCAAAAAACTTTTCTCGCCGAGCGATATGGGGGAGGCTAGAGATATGTTAGATTAATGAACTCTGTTGCAGCATGTTTTGTTGTTTTATCTGTTCTTTTTCTTCGTTGTTCTTTTTTATTGCTGTAACTGTTCTTAATCTGCCATTGGAAATAAAAAAAAAAATCTGTAAATTTAGTGTTCTGATTGAAACTCTCTGCGAGATACTGAATAGTAGAGTGCATTGAATTTTCTCCTATTGAAATTTGCTTTACATATTAAATAAATAAAAGACAATAACCAACACATAATACATTCGTTGTTATTATAAATTTCATAAAATTTACTTCATATATTTTCATCGTAAAGTCGAAAAGTCTCGAAAATTTTTCTCGGAAAGCGATAATTCTATTTTTAAAATGTAAAAACATTTTTTTCTGACGCTTAAAAGTTCCATAAACACCCAAGGAGAATATCAGGATGACATTTTAATTAAACTATTTGTAAACATTTATAACGATGCGTGGTCTGTGAGACCGCACGTGTCCTGTTATTCTACTTTTCCACCTCCCATGTTGCAGATTAATATACAATGCACTAAACTGTGATGTCATAAAATATTGATAATATAATAATGATGCTTTTTATTTTATGTAAACAGAAATTGTTTTTGGATATTTCACCACATATCATTTATAAACACTGCTAAAATTTAATTTAATTTATGAAATCTTTTAAAAAAATTAAATCACTTATGAACATAATTTAACTATGTAAAATCTCAATCAAATACATCTTTGATGAGTTAAAAAAGTAAAAACAGAATTTACAGATTTGTATGATAGTATAGATAATTCATATATTGTAACGAAATAACGAAGCTTCATAATTATTAAATTATAAGAGAAATAAGAACTTACTAGATGGATAAATATTTATTAATTTACGAAAAATAATATTCATCATACTTATTTTCAGGAAAGTGAAGTTCACTAATGTTCATAATTAAATTAATATCCTAATTTATTATACATCAAATCAACTTACAAACATTTATTTCCATTATTTTTATCTTAATTGTCTTGCATTAATTTCATAATTTTATTTTTTTTAATTCAGATTAATTATTCCGCTCTCTAAATACGAAATATTATTTTTGTTTTCTAACAACTATTTATTCAATGAATTTTAACAACTCGAGGGATTTGCATACAGCAATAGGAAAGGACTTAAACGAATTAAATTTGAAATTACGTCTGTTCTCAAAAAAAAGACTTTTTGGTTAATTGAAAGATAAATAGAGAGAGACATTTAATGGAATGTGATCTCTAAAAATCCCTAGAAAGAGGTCGACGTCAAATAAATAAAACTGGCACGGAATAGTTTTGTATAAATAGCAAGGAAATAAAAATTCAATAATCTCATAAAGAGGAATAATTATAAGATAAGAAAAATTGAAAGACAACAAAATAAAGAACGGAAAGCAGAATCAATATTAATGATATTTTGGGTAAATTACAGAAATCAAAGAAGTTTTCTTTACAAATTGATTCATAATAAACCATTAGAAAAGTGTAGCATATTTGTAGGTAATAATAATAATAAATATTATTATTAGAATCTGCTCGCTTGACTAAAATAATGAAATAAGTAAAAAAAGTATAAATCTCTTCATATCATGCTCATTAGTATCATAAGAGTATGCAAGTATAAACTATATTAGTGAAAGGTTGGTTGGCAAATTATTTTGGAGACATTGAATTAATAATTGTAAATATCATAGGATATTAATGATGTGATTTCTTTTACTTTTCTTAATTATGTGATAATTCACCTCATATTTTTACTGATTGAAATATTTCGTATTACTGTAGCTCATTAGATCTGTTGATCAATCAAAAGTTATTGTTCGTTATTGGATTTTATATATTCTTTTATGCAATATATCAATGACTTTTATTATGAAAATCTTTATTCGACAATAAATTTTAACACTTAAATTGTTTGATGAGTATGAGGAATAAAGAAAAAAAAATTAATTTAATTACTTATATTTTGATGAATATTTGTATATATTTTTTAGTAAAGATAAACTATTGGTTTTCAACAGACAAAAAGGTTTTTACAAAACATATTACGTTAGTAAATTGTATATTACCAACGACGTAATTACCAAGACGTAAAACAATCGTGATTGAGATATTAATGCATGCATTACCAAACTTTAACAGTCAAAACCTTCAACAGTTTCTTTGATTTTTTTTAATGCCTTTTATCACAATACTGCGCAATTTTAACAGGGCAAGCAAAAGGGACTTTATAAGATTATTTATTATGTAATTTTAGTGTTTATTATTTGTATCATCAGTACATATAGAATATAATATTATATTTGATGGTCTTAAAAGATATATATGCGAAAAGTAGAGTGAATAACACATAACGCATAAAATGTAGTTTATATAGTGACATAAAAATAACACACACACCATATATATATATATATATATATATATATTCACAACTTCTTCACTTCTTCATTGGAGCAACAGCCTCATGGTGAGAGCCAAGGCCGTCTGCCTTCTGGCAAATTTCGAGACAGTATTTTTTTCTTTTACGGATACAGTATGTGCTTGTATAGGGTGGCCCGAAAATCTGTGAAATATTTAAAAGTGCTGAAACATTCATTAATCTAACAAAAATGCCAAATTGCAGATCTTAAAGCCACTAAAAAGTGTCACCAGGTGCACCACGGGGAGGTAGATCTTCTGCGCAAAATAAGTTGAGTTCAGAATATTACCAATTAACGGAACAAAATTTCCAGAAGTATAAAAACAGAAGTATATTATAAAGATAGTGAAGAGCTTGATGGATACCTTTTTCCGATTCAGTGATTAATTTGGAGTGAAAGATTCTCATTGATTTCGCAACGAAGAAGCAACGGATACTTTGCGATAATTCCGAATATAAGAGAAAGAAAAATTTATCTTCTTTAGACAGCGTTGGCTGTTCGCAAGTAATCAAGTCGAGTGTTCAATTAATTCGACATAATGTATGATTCATGTTAGTGAATCATGAGTATTTTAAGAGTGTTTGGTTTTTCTTGAAAAAGTAGCTTTATTTTGATGATAAAAGATTCAACTGCAGTTAACTTTGCGTAATGTCCCATTACAGAAACATGTGAAGTGTTGGCAGTTGGCAAAACTTGTAGAGTTGAAGAGTTGTAACATGTACAGAGTTATGGTAATTTATCAAGCGCGATTTTAAGAAGCATATATGTATATATATATACATGTTGTTAATTTCATGTTGTTGATTTCCCCTTTAAAAGTTCATAGGCAATATTTGCTCAATAACATAGTATGCATATAAAATGGGTGATGTTAAAAGATAAGATATATTTCTATATTTTGATATGATATGATATCTTTCTGTCAACCATTAATAATATTATATAGTAGACCATTTGGTTAAAGATATAGATTTGAAATACATTGCATGTTTGTGTTCCCAATCCTACAAATTAAGAAGCATAAACTCTCATCAACGTTGATTTGTTGCATATGGCATTATTGTTTTTGGTTTTTTTTTATTCATGATGAATGAAAACATTTCAGAAATAATTAGAAAAATGTAATGCAATGTTACTTTTTAATTTTATTTAAATAACCTGCGGTACACTTAAGATAGAAGTTTTCAATTTTCAGTCAATTTCGTGAATGGAAAAATAAAGTTGTGTTGAAAATATTTCGTCTGTAAATATATTTTTAAATAGTTATTAAAATTAACAAGAGGGAATATTTTGAGTTTAATACAAATCTGATTAATAACAATTAATTAAACAATCAATGAATATATTTGTAATAAGCATTCTAAATGTTTTAAATATTTTCTATCTTTTTAATAATAATAACAAATTAGAAATAAATTAGAAGTAAATTAAATAAATCGAAAATCAGATTTAATTTGGTTTTTCTGTTTTCTTCTAAAAAAACAAAAATTAAACAAAGTTTAATATCTATATATTACTAACTACAACTTAATTAAGATTGCGCATTTGGTTAATTTAAATTCATAATCCGTCCCCAAATAATTAGACTCATTCATTCATACATTAAACGGTTATTTAATCATCTACATAATCAATTCGAAGTGACATTTCTCCTACTCATCAAAATCTAAATTATTCCATATTTTATCGTGATGACATTCCTATAGTATAATATACAGTCAACGCCGATAAATCTGCATGCATACAATATTAATGGGTATTATATACATATATTCTAATATGAAATATTTCTGTGACTGAGTCGTTTCAGTGTCAGTAAAGGATTTAAATTCTTTAGTAAGATTTCAACTTGTGACTGAATTTCTATGAAAAGAATGTTGTGAATTCACACATATATTTATTTAGGATACAGGGTGGAGGCCATTATCTGAGAATTTATTTCAAATAGAAGTATTTAAAATATTTTACGTAAAAAGAGTGATGGTCGAGTGGTTAGCGCTCGATACCACTGGTTTTGGGAGTCGAGTCCCGGTGGTGTCATGGATATTTGTAGTGCAAACCGTAGGTCCCGGTCTAACATTATCGTAGAGCGTTGCGGGGGGTACTGTTACTCCGCGTACGTTGCTTATCTTCAAGCTGCACGCACCTCTTAAGTAGTGCTAAGTGAGTAACGTCGATGCAGCGCTTGCCTTAAGGCATCCAAGACAACTGTCTAAGTTTTCCCAGCTGTATTAAAAAAAAAAAAAAAACATTTAAAAAGTGGATCAGTTTCTTAAAAAGAAATTAATACAGTTTCCATTTTTTTCACTCTGGCCTTTGGTACAGCAAACTTCAGATTCGAATCCTGGTGGTGGCATGGATTTTCATTAGTGGTTCGGAATCCACATTAAAACTGTAGGTTCTGGTCTAATTAGCCTAACGAATCCAAAAATTAACCGTAGACCCGACAAACCTTAATTTTTTCTTTTCAACTTTATTAAAGAAAAATGGCAAGATGTGTGGGCGTTATTATTTATTTGAAAGCAGGAAAAAGCCATCAAAAACAATTTTACAGAAAATATTTTATGTACTGATAAACCGGAGACAGGGTGTTAGACTTTCACCTTTGAACATATCAGCCAATGAAAACACTATAGCAGGGGTGGTAAACCCGCGACCCGCCTTGAATATTTTTGCTGCCCGTGAGATTAATCACACTTTTACAAAATATTTATTTTTTATAATGGCTAAAGTAGTGAAAACCAATGTTTTAAAAAACTACATTATGTGTACATCCATATATTTCCCGGGGGTGCCCATGGATGTTTGTAGTGGTTCGAAATCACTACAATCACTTCAAGCCGTAGGCCCCGGTTTCTTACGACCGTAAAGCGTCACAGAGTCCAATCAGAATTCTTCTAACCCACATCATTCTCAAAAAACTATATAGGCGCAACTAAGCTCTAGGTACAGTGATGTAGTGTGATGTGATGTGATGTAGTAGTAGTGGTAGTATCCCTATAATCCAAAATTGATTTTCGAAATTATGAAAAAATTTAAAATTTACTTTGATTTTAAAATAATATTCTTGCGAATATATGACAGATTTTGCCTGTTTTATTTATGAGTTTACAGTAATGAGTTCTCTGAAGTTGTTAGCGCTTTTGGTTCAACTTACACTTGCGAATCGTTTTTTTTTTTTCTTTCGAAAATGAAATTGACCGAACACAAAACACTCCCAGATATAACGGACTCTAACCTGCAACACCCATTACGATGTGCAAATACCCAAATTGAGATCGATTTGAAAAAGCTAACAAGTGAAAGAATGGGGAGACAAATATCACACTAGTAAAATAAATATATTTCAATGATTTCATTTTTTTTTTATTTTGCTTATATTTATATATATTTTTTATATTTAATTTTTAGTGTTATATATTTCTTTACAATGTGCGTTTAGTATCATTATTATTATATTATCTATGTTTACATGTAAGAATAATAGTAAACACAAAAATAATAACTCATTATATTTCAATTTTCACTCCCAAATATGTTTATAATGGGTCTAAATCTAATATGGGGATATATAATTTTATATTCGGCCCGCGGAGTTATGATGCATTTCCAAAGTGGCCAGCAAGATCATTTAGGTTGGCCATCCTTACATTATAGCAATCCCCATTAAATCTATTATTTGTTAGAATTGAAAAAAACAACAACGACAACATTGGAATAATATACTTTGCCTGATTACAAAGAAATCTCACCATTGCGCTAAATGTGAGTTTTACTCATAAAGAAATGATTAATAATACAGGATGCGATTTTTTATATCATTATGATCCATTTTGTCACTAGTTTAATAAATTTTGTAGAAACTGTCCCTAAACTGTTGGATTCTTGCAGTGGATTAATGAATTTGGGTGAGATCTTCTTTCGTAACAAAGTGATTTTATCACGAATATAATGATTGAAACATTTCGTGCACATGCATATTTCAATCAGTCTCTTGATAATCTTTTATCAACCTACCACGGGATTCAAATGCACATGCATAATTAAAAACGACCCCAAATTTATACACGCTCCGCATAAGAAATGTATGAAGACAGAGATTTGCTAGGCCTTCTCCTTCATCAAGGCCATAATCTTTCCCTTCAACACCTCATACTCTCTTGGAGAATAAATTTAAAACTCATCATAACACCCTCCGCCACGGCCTAACGCATAAATAAACACTTAATAGGCTGCAACCTCATTTCTGGTGCATTTTAATAAGCCTTCCTCTCATCTCACCATAGAGGAAAGTTTAAAAATTGCCCACAGCCGGTCCTAACAAAGGCAACTTTCTCTCACCCCTACTTAGAAATTCAACAGGCCGCGTCTTAAATAAAGACACCCTTGGCAATGAAGTGAATAGCATTAACTCCTGGCGTGAATGCCAGACAATTCATTCTAACCCCGAGAGTAACTATGCTCACGTTCTCAAAAGTGATTGGTTGGATTTCTGGAGTAAGGGTGGGACTTTCACTTAACAATCATTATGGTCCATTTTGTCACCAGGCACACTGACCCTGTACTTGAGTTACAATTTGACACATGACATCTTAAATTAAAGTGAAAACCTGGTACATTGTCGAAAGCAGAAATGGGATGTAGTATCATGTTTGTGCTAATAGTTACTAAAGCGTTAAATAGTTAAAGGGTTTATGAGTAATAATTTAATTTGTTTTAATTACAAAATGTTAATTAAACGTAAAAATACGTTAATTAAACGTAAAAAATACGTTAATTAAACGTATTCGTATAAATATTCGTTTAATTAAACGTATTCGTTAAGTAAATATTCGTTTAATAAAAATATTCGTTTATTAAACGAACGTCGTTTATTATTCGTAAGTATTCGTATTCGTTTAATAAAGTAAGTATTAGTAAGTATTCGTTAATTAAACGTATTCGTTCAAGAATACGTTAATTAATCGTATTCGTTAAGTATGTATTCATTAATTAAACGTATTCGTTAAGTAAGTCTCCGTTTAAGTATTCGTTCATTAAACGTATTCGTTCAAAAACGTTAATTAAACGTATTCGTTAAATATACGTATTTGTTCAAGAATACGTTAATTAAACGTATTCGTTAAATAAGTATTTAAGTATTCGTTCAAAAATGCGTTAATTAAAACGTTAAATATACGTATTTGTTCAAGAATACGTTAATTAAACGTATTCGTTCAAATATTCGTTATTTAAACGTATGCGTTCAAATATACGTTAGTTAAACGTATTCGTTCAAGTATCCGTTAATATGTTTTTATTTCAATCCAGATCCTTAGACATCCTAATAAGTCGTACAACAAACGAATTTTAACTATAATAAATAAAGGGGAAATTAGTAATCTATTCTCATGAAAAAAAATTCTTATTGTTAATTGAAATTCCTGAACTTCAAAAACTTTGCAATGAATGAATATCTGAATCTTCCAAAAGAAATACCACCTTAACAAACATTAAACAAGCAGTAATAGTATTATATGAATGATTCAGGAAAAATCCCATTTTGAAATCATGACAGACCCAACGTTCTTAGAACAGATTTCTAGAGTAAGGGAGGAACTTCTCACTTAACAATCGTGATGGTCCATTTTGCCAACAGGCAAACTGGCCCTGTGCTTGAGTTAAGATTTGACACGTGACATCTTAAATTAATGTGCAAACCTGGTACATTGTCGACACCAGATAATGGGATATAGTACTATGTTTGTTAAAGTTACAGAGTGTTAAATGGTTAAAGGACTTTTATGCTTAATGATTTTAATTTGTTTGGATAACAGTGGTATTTCATTAATACGTTTTAATTTCATTCCAGATTTTTAAATTAATATTCAAACCTGGTACATTGTCGACAGCAGATAAGGGGATATAGTACTATGTTTGTGTTAAAAGTTACTAGAGTGTTAAATGGTTAAAGGACTTACTTTTTATGCTTAATAATTTTAATTTGTTTGAATGGCAGTGTTATTTCGTTAATATGTCTTTATTTCATTCAAGATCCTTAAGCATCCTAATAAATTGTAAAGCCAAATGAATTTTATTTATAATAAAGAAAGGAGAAATTATTAATCTATTCTCAATGAAAAAAAAAAAAAGCTTATTGTTACCTGAAATTCCTGGAGTTCAAAATCTTTGCAATGAATAGATCTCAGAATCTTTACAAAGAAATACCACTTTAACAAATATTAAACTAGCAGTAATAGCATTGTCTGAAATGTTTCAGGCAGCGTCACCATTTTCAAATCATGACAGACGCAGTATTGTGAACAGATTTTTACAAACGTTACATATGGAGATCATCAACGAGGTGATATAGGGAAAAAAACAACTAAATAATATAGTTAATATTCATTGGCACACATATTCTATTAAATATGTTTTTAAATTTTAATGCCAAATAGTCGATCAAATTATTTTATGCATCGTTATCATTGTACAAATTTAGCGCTCCTAATAAGACACGAAATGAATTTTAATTACACTAAATAAAAGGGAAATTATTAGTTTATTCTTATGAAAAAAAAAAACTTATTATTACTTGAATTTTTACATTGATGAAGTTGTGTAAAATAATTTAATGAACTACTTTCAATTAAAATTTAAAAATACAAAAGCTGTTAATAGAATATGTATGCTAATAGAAATTAACTAAATTTAATTGTCCATTTTCCCTATATGAATATCGCTGAAGATTTCCATATGTGACGTTTACTAAAATTCTGTTCAAAGAACTTTGCGTCTTTCATGATTTGAAAATGTAAAGTTGTCTGAATCCAGTCAACAGACAATGCTATTACAACAATCAGACAATGCTATTACTGCTTGTTTAATGTGTGTTAAAGAGGTATTTCTTTGGAAAGTTTCTGACATCAATTCATTCCAAAGATTCTAAAAAGTACATTAATTCTATTCAAAGCTAGATAATTATGCCAAACAAACATTTTATCTTACAAATATATACAGATTCGGATCTATTCCAAAGCAAAAGCAAAATGAGACAGACAGTTTGACATTATTGAGGCATTTTGGCAGCGTTAGTGTCCATATACCTCTAGCTTGATGGTTCCTTTGGCGGTAAATGATAAGAGAAATGACCTGTTCGGTAAATGAAGACGGACCACAATATGTGGTGAGTTATACATAGGAACGAGTTTAAGTTTATTTGGTGGTAAATATTAAAATGTGATTACTCCTACAAAAGATTAAAAAAATCGAAAAAAATTCCATTGCATCTTTTAAATTGCAATAATTTTTTACGGCATAATAAAAATATACCATAAATATACTAAAAGGAATATTTTTTTCTGAGATTCTCTTAAAAGATAATGACTGATAAGTAAATTAAAAAAGTATGTATTTATGTGATGTTTTTAAAAACATTTGTAAGAATCCATCATGTCTTTCCAAAAAAAAAAAAAAAAAAAAAAAAGAATATATATAGCCAATGGAAAAGAGTTAAAGATCGATATATATTCCTTTCTTTTCCCTTACGTTAGACTTTGCAGGTTTTTCTTGCTTTTTTCCTACATTTTTTGGGGGAGAGAAGTAAAGATAGTGAACAGTTTTTTTTTTTTTTTTTTCTTTCTAATGCAGCTGGCAAACACAGACAGCTTGGTTGCCTTAAGGCAAGTGCTGCACAGACGTACTCACTTTGCATTACCCAGGGGGCGCGTGTCACTTGAAGATAAGCAACGGAGTAACAATGCCCCCGCAACGCTCTACGATCATATTAGACCGGGACCTACTTTTAAAGTGGATTCCGAACCACTACAAACAACCATGGCACCGCCGGGACTCGAACCCGAAACCTGTGGTACCGAGCGCCAGAGCGTTAGCCACTCGGCCATTCAGGCCCCAGGTAGTGAACAGTCGAATGAAAAATTCCAAGCAGTACTGATGGTACAAAGACCTTAAATAAACAGACTTTTAAGATGATTTTAAAATAGTAATTGAGATTTTGTAAATATTTTTATATAATTTCGTTTTGTGTGTTATGTGTAACAGTTAAAAATTTCGAATTAAGAGCACACGAATAATCGTGTACTACATTACTCATTGATAGAACCCTTTAAAATTTAAAATTATATATCCAGCTACTTTTTTTATATAAATGTGAAAAATACTTTTGGAAAATAAATAAAAAAAAAATAAAAAAAAAAGATTTTTAACACTATTTATTAATATTATTACATTTGTATTATTTAAATTCAAGAAAAGTATAGTGGTGATGAATATATTTTTTTTTCAGAAACTTTTATTTGAAAAAACTGATTTCTTGAAATTCCTGTGTATAGATTTCACTATTGTATTGATAATTTTTTTGTGGCTTAATAATGCTTTGTGTAATTTTTTGAATATTAATTTTATTTTTATTGGGAAATATTTATGCTTATATTCACAGTTATATTCTTCTCATAAAAACACAACGAAAATAATTGAACGTTATATTGTATATATTGTATTGTATGTATGCATCATAAACCAAAAAAATTAGTTCATATAATATTTTGTTTTACTTTTATGTACATCAATGAATAAATGCTTGATCTGTTTATTTAATAAACAAATTAATTAAATTGGTAATTTTTATTAATAAACTGAAGATGCCAATAAACATTACATTAAATAAATTTATTTAATTTATTGCACATATAATAAAATCCGATATTGAATGTTTCCAAAAACGAATCATTATAAAAAATAAAAAAATTATTAATTCTAATAAATGCATTGTACATAAAAATGAACAAAAAATTAACATTTTTTATAAGGTTAAAAATAGTAAATTTTTATCGCTTTAATTTATTGGATGTTTAAAATACTGTTTTATAGATTGTTCTCCAATTTTTAACTCTTCCGACGTGTTTCACAACAAACATAAAAACGTTTTATTTTTGTTTAGAAAAACCTATTGAAACCATTTCTAAAATTTATATTTCTGAGATGCACAAATTCGAATCCACTTTATGTTATGCTTTGAAACAGATGTTCAAATTCACTTGCTATACGGGGAAAAAAATAGCAGTGAATTTTAAAATGCTATGATATTATTTCAAAGGTGATAAGATTCTTTATCGAAAATATTTTCCTTTTGAAAATAACATTTGCTATTTTTCACATAAAAAGGTGCAAGAATCGTATTATTGTCCCTGTTTTTTCAACCACTGTTTAAAAAAAAATTGTGTTTAAGGTATAATTTGTATATTGAAATTGAAAATGCTTGTATTTTTAATTTCATTTTTTGTTTATGACACGGTCGTTGAAAAACACAATAACAGCGTTTTTTTCACTAAAATAGCATTTGATTTTTATGAACATATTAATTATTGTGTTTATCCATAATATAATTTAACTTTCTTCATATTAATTTTAACTTAATTATTTTAGAACTGGTTGAAATTGTTAGACAATACATTTAGTTAGTTACTTAAATTTGACGGGCCCGTTGAATTTATATATATACTTTAATTTTCAAAAAAAAAAATCGACATATATGTATTTAATATGTTATTGTGAATTTTATTTATGGTATAATAATACTTTGGATCAAAATAAAATTGTTATTGAACTTTAATCAAATTTGCTAGCAATACAATTGATATTGATATTGGCTATTTTTAATCAATAGTGATGCATTGATCAATTTTGATATACCAATGAATATTAATATTTGCTATCGCTAATATCCCTTTTATAAAAGTGTTATCGATACATTAATATTTTTAACTTAATGCTTAAATACAAATTAACTTTTGAATAATGTCGAAAAATTTATAATTTTATATGCGACAAACTTTGAAAATGTTCAACATAATAATAAAAATAAAATTATTGTGTTATATTTAAGTAATTTCACCAAAATATTCACTCACAAAACAATCTTTGAGCTAAATTACTAATGAATTCAACTACTTAGTGGAGTTAGTTTTTCTTTCGCTTACGAAAGGCATTTGTTTTGTTAATTGTTTATTAAATGAAATATATTTATTGTTGTTGTCCTATCGCTCAAGGAAAGGAAGCAAGAGGCGGGAAGCTTCTGTTGTGATAGAGGGAGCACCCGCAATTTTAGGGTGGAAATATGCCGCATTTCAATATCGTTTGGGAGAAAACCAGTAAAACGCCCAACAGGTAATCTGACGAATGAGGCAAGACGCTGAACATCACAAACGCCATCGAGTCAGCGGATTGAACCTACACTCTAATGTTTGATAGTAGATACTATACCAGAGAAATCTATATCTATTACCAAAAAAATATATTGTCTATCTATTACCAAAGAAACCTATTCTCTATCTATTGCAAAAAGAAATCTATTGTCCAAATAAATCTATTATCTATCTATTACAAAAGAAATCTATTGTCTAACTATTACCAGATAAATCTATTGTATATTTATTACCAAAGTAATCTATTTATCGCTAATATTTATATATATAAATATTTTATATTGTTGTCATAAAACAATATTCTCCTCCTAATGATTTCCTTCTTTTAATTTAAAAATATTAGTTCCATTGTAGGCGTGAACATGGTTTATCCAAGCACAATTTCCTCTTGACGAACTTCTCACTGACAAAATAGGGCTTATCAAAACAGTTTCTGCAACTCCAGAGAACTCGAAGGCATCACTCGTTTGAATATGTTTGTTTCGTCAGCCAACGCTGAAGTCGCTAACAAACTCTTTCTGAAGTTAGTGTTTATCTATTTTACTTGTGAATGAATCAAAAGCTAGAACAGTATTCCAAATCATGAGTCTTTCTCCTCTTGTGTGTACTACCTTTCAAAGTCTTTTGAAGAGGGGAGAGGGGGGGGCTTGATTTGGATCCTGTCGTCTGCTCCTCTTCAAAAATCGAAAAGAATTGGATTTCTTTGTCGAGTGGAAAGAACCCTTCTCTCGTAATTAGCGCCGCATATCAAAGCCGATTGAGTTTCAGTAGTTGAGGCTTTACTGAATGCTGATTGGCTTAGCTTTGGTGTTGCAAAAGATCGTTGAGAACAAGATATCTTTTGAAAGGTGTTTGTCAAGTGCTAAGATTCGAAAGAGTTCCATACATTAATAAGGAAGTTCAATAAGACTTGTCATTCCACATTCTACTTCCAAGTTGAATTTCAAGTTGTTAAAATAAATCATTATTTGTATTATTAGTAGTTGTTAAAGTTATTGATTGTCAGTTATTATTATTTTTATCCTACATGGTAAATATAAAACTGGGTATTCGTAACTTCAACATTAACACTATTTTGTAACATGAAGTATTATGGATGGAGTAGTATTGTATAAAATTGTATTGAAAATTCAACAAATCTGCTGTATTTATTCAAATTATCATTCAAAAATTAATATAAACGAGATAACGGATAAGCGGATAGTTTCATGCATTAATAAGGAAGTTCAATAAGACTTGTCATTCCATATTCTACTTCCAAGTTGAAGTTGTTTATTATTATTATTATTAGTTGTTAAAGTTGTTGATTGTCAGTTATTCTTATTTTCATCTGGCATGATATATCTTGAAATTAGGTAGGTGTTCATGACATCAATATCAACACTATTTTAGGTGGAATGATACAGTATAAAATTTTATTGAAAATATAACGGATCTGTTGTATTTATGGAAAATATCATGCAAAGATGGATAGAAGCAGATTATCTATAATATCTACTTATTTATGTCGACTAGTTGTATTGCTTAGAAGTTTTAAAATAAATAGCTATGCCTACTAGTTGTATTGCTTAGAAGGTTTAAAATAAGTAGCCAAGAAACATTTAAAAAAAAATATATTTTTTAATTCAGATCTAATATGTCTAATGAAAATTAGAAATAAGTTTCAAAAGATTGCGTATCAAAAATTTTAAAACTCCTAAAAATACTCAAAGCACCATCTGTGAATTAAAAACAATATAAGATGATGTTCATTATCTACATGCACTACATATTACATGCCTCAAATCACTTCAAAAAAAAAAGGTAAAGAAACAAAGAAATTGTTAAAGATCCGAAGTGTTTGGGGCCAGATGGCCGAGCTGCTAGCGCTCTGGCGCTGGGTACTACAGATTTCGGGTTCGAGTCCCGGTTGGGCCATGGATGTTTGTAGTGGGTCGGAATCCACTTTAGGTGCCTGTCTGCTTAACCCTCGTGTGCACAAGATGACCGTAGAGCGAAAGCAAATAAAATTGCACATAAGCTGCAGCTATAAACCTGAATATCAGTAGACAAACACAAATGTCAAAAATAGAATTAGAACTACATCGGAGGTTAAAAAACGAATAGCCAAAGAGAAATTAGCAAAAAAAAAATTACTTGTACAAATGCAAAAGAAAAAAATAATTATATCATTCTGAGTGCTAATGAATACGTACTCTCAGATATCATAAATATGTTATTTCTCTAGATGGCTGCATTCAAGTCAAAACACATCTAATGATGTATTTCGATAACATGGAGAAGACATAATTAACACCCATTTAGAGTTGGCAAGATATAGGAATGAACAAAACAATTAGGTAGTATAACTTGATTTATATAGAAAATCATTGAATCCCATGAAAGACCCTGGTGACTGTTTACAATAAAATTATCATTAGATGAGTGAATAAGTGAAACACTACGATCAAAAATTAGAGTCTGATGAGGAATATGAGTGAGATGTTTTATTACCCATTTCTGCGATTGCTGATAATAAATAGTTTGGAAAAGTGAAAAGAGTACGTAGAAAGTCATATAGTGATATATATATATGATTTTATTATAAATTTGTAAAAGGCTGAAATTTTGTATGTATTGAGACTGTAATAACCTTTTCTTTTTTTTTCTCTTTATAATTTTTTCAGTAAAAACCGGAAATATATCTAGTGAAATCAAGATGAGAATTGACATTACAAGTGAAATATTAGGATCTGGTTTATTATTTAGTCTTATTGACATGTAATAGCTAAGTCTTTGAGACATAAACTTTGTTAGCCTCTTGTCAATTTAAATGTAATTTATTATATAAAGGTTGTTTCAGTCTTTGTCGATAGCTTTATTTTATTCACCCTCAAATTTTTCTTAAAAATAATTATCTATCCTAAATCATTCAAAATAGAGTCATGTAAATTAACACTTCCAAGCTCATCAAAAATAGTAGGATTACAATATGTAACAAAATTGTTGACATTTTAGTCAACAAAATAAGATTTAAATAATACTGTTAAGTGCCTAACACACACACACACACACATATATATATATATATATATATATATGAGTGCAACGTAGATCTACCTTCTCTTGATACACTCTGTACAATATTTGATACTAACACGAATCTAAAAATACAGCCTTCAGTTTGGCTCTCAGCTTTCTTAAGAGTTATGCAGTGGATCGCAGGTAGTTATCATCAGTGGCATTGCTATGGCTTGTTTGTGGTCACGATTGTGTCAGCAAGCACATTCAAATTAAAATGATACTAAAAAGAATTAAACTGATTCCTGACCCTCTCTGTCTCCTGTGAGATAACCTGAAAAAAATAGATATGTCTCACCTTGCTTCCAGTTCTGCACTGCCTTCTGTTTCTTTATGGAAACGTTATTGGATTGCCAGACTTAAATTATTAGATTAACTGATGCCATTTGTTTCTAACCTGTTCTTTGAATCTATTTTTTATGATATCTGTTGTCTTGTAAACTTCCCATTGGAAATAATATATATATATATATATAGTATAAAAGATACAATTTTATAGAAGCATAAAAATTTTGTAAAGAATGCAAATTTCCTGACAAAAATTATTAATTATTAATTAGAAGAAAATGAAACAATTCTAAACTGAATCACCGAATAATTTTACTGAAGATTTAACTATAAGTATTTGTCCATAAACTATAACTTTGTTTTCTCTTAATTAATTTTTTTTCATAAAAAAAAAAAGTTTGTCACAACCCAGAATTATCAAAAGATTAGTCCCATGAAATTATACGCTTTTTATTTTTTAAACAACGGTATTTTTAATGAATATCTAAGTCTTTCAAGAAGAAAAAAAAAAAACATATGACTTTTCCAAATGAACATTTTTCGAAATAAGATCTAGAATAAATGTTACTTTGCATTAGTCAACACGGAAAACAATTTTTTAAGCAAAATATTAAAAAAAAAAAAACTTTTGAATAATTTATTTCTCCTAAGACGACGGAGAAATGCATGAAAAGACAGTTGTTCCCACTAATGTTACAACTCGCAAAGAAACGAAATGCATTACCATCTGTATTTTCATATGGAAACTATTTTAATCTATTTGAACAGTTTCTGTAAATTTGAATTTGCTCTTCGCAAATGATACTATTTCAACCTGCTTGTTTGTTTCTTTTGCATTTTTTTCTTATTTTTTTTTTTTTTTTTTAAATTAGGCTTTTCAAGAAAACGCTGCTACCAGTTTATTGCATTTAAATATTCCAGCATAATTTATTCGAAAATATGTTAAATTAAAAATACGGCAAGCAAGAAATCTTGTGCTGGAAAACTTTGCCATTATAAAGCAGAGGAATTCAATGCGAAAATTTATTCAGCATGAAGTTTGTGCAAAAGAAGAGTTTTTCAGTTACCTAAGATGAAAAAGAAAAATATTTTAAACTTTTCGAATTTGTAAAAAAAAAATGTTTTAGTGCATCTGATTTTTAAGCTCGTGTATTCATTCTAATACGAATATTTCTTTAGTCATGTTATGATTTACTTCTAAATAATTGTTAATTCTTATAAACTATTGTTACATCCTCTTTTGTTCGAAAAGTAAATATACATTGAACAATGCAAGTAAAAGTTTAGTTAAATCCAAAGGCCAGTATATTTCTATTTCATAACATTAGCACATTCCACAATAACTATAAGTTATTAAATTCTGAGATTGAAATTCAGGGCATGATAATATAAATGTTTTAATTTTCCATTTGAAAATAATACCACTTGTTATTTATTTATTTATTTTTTGCAAAAGGCAAAATAAATCCCAAATAAATTCATAAATGAATTGTCTAACTCATAGCTCAGTGGCAACTTGCGCCGCTGGTGAGCATTAGGGTAGAGGTTCAATCCGCATGTTTTATTTGGTAATTTAGGGGAGGTTCAATCCGCTGACTTATAGCAGATTTATTTGGTAATAGATGGAGAATAGATTTCTTCGTAAATTTTCTATTTTTAGTATTTCTTTGAATAAGACTGAAGTTGAAGCTTATAGTTCGATAGAAAATTGGACAATTTGCGTACTTGGAATAAAATAATCTGCACAAAAAATTTCAATATGATTGGGAATTTTTAGTTATACTTTTTTCTATGCATTAATCAATTAAAATTGATGTATCTAGAATTTATAACACATTACAAACTTTTTTATGATATTAGCCAGTCATTGATGTAGGACAAAAATTTAATAATAGTACTATTTTTTTACTATAGTACTAATCTCTAAAGGCTGTTGCAGATAAATAGGAAAATAATATTTAAATAACTTCATTTTCCTAAAAGAGAATTAATTTAATAAATGTTTAAATTTTTATTATAATTTTTGTAGTACCTTCAAACATTTTTTAATTGTTATATTTATGAAAATAACTATTTTTTCAGAAACATATGCCGTTTTAAGGAGATCGGAACATTTGAATATATCACATAGGAACTTTATAAATTTTATTATTCAACCACATAGAATTTTTATAAGTGGCTTTTCTCATATTTTATTCCTAGTTTCCTATAGTTTTTTAAAAGACAGCGAAAATTTCATTTTAAGAAAATCATGAAAACCATACCTGTAGGATGATATAAAATCACAAACACAACAGAGAATACAATCTTTTAACTGGTATTAAATCTTTTAAAAGCTTTCATGCTATTTTTAAAAACTATTCATATTTTAAATGCAATAATCAGAAGGTTAATAAGCATAAATCAGTTATAATAAGCTGAAGCAATAATCAGCCGCGGTTTGTGTACCTCTACTTTAAACATATATATATTAAAAAAATATGTTCATTGTTAGGTTTGGTATTAAACTTTTCAAAAGTTTTCATGCACTTTTGAAATATTATTCATTTGGGAAATTTGCCAACAAGCAATAATCAGAAGGTTAATAATCAATAATCGGTTATAAAATGTTTAAGCAATAATCAGCCGCGGTTTATGTACCCGTACTTTAAACATATATATATAATAAAAAAATATATTCATTGTTAGGTTGGGTATTTAACTTTTCAAAAGATTTCATGTAATTTTGAAGTGAATAATATTTCAAAATTACATGAAATCTTTTGAAAAGTTAAATACCCAACCTAACAATGAATATATTTTTTTATTATATATATATATGTTATAATTTGCACCCAATAAATAAGCAATAATCAGTTGTAATAAGTTGAAGCAATAAACAGCCTCGGTTTGTATACGTCTACTTTAACCATATATATAATCAAAGAAAAAATATTTTCATTGTTATGTTTGGTATTAAACTTTTCAAAAGCTTTTATGCAATTTTGAAATATTATTCAAATTGAAAAGTTGCCACAAAGCAATAATCAGAAGGTTAATAAACAATAATCACTTACAATAAGTTAAAGCAGTAATCAGAAGGTTAATAAACAATAATCACTTATAATAAGTTAAAGCAGTAATAGGTTAATAAGCAATAAGCAGTTATAATACATAAGTTGAAGCAGTAATCAGCCGCTGTTTGTGTACCTCTACTTTAAACATATATATATACAAAGAAAATATATTATCATATCAATCTATATTCAAAGAAAAATAAAATATAACTGGTTATTGCTTATTGGCCTTCTAATTATTACTCCAGTTATAATAAGTTGGAGTAATAATTAGAAGGCCAATAAGCAATAACCAGTTATAATAAGTTGAAGCAGTAATCAGTTATAATAAGTTGAAGCAATAACCAGTTATAATAAGTTGAAGCAATAACCAGTTATAATAAATTTGAATCAATAATCAGTTATAATAAGTTGAAGCAATAACCAGTTATAATAAGTTGAAGCAATAACCAGTTATAATAAGTTGAAGCAACAATCAGTTATAAGAACTTGAAGCACTAATCAACCGCTGTTGGCGTATCTCTACTTTAAACATATATATATTGAAAGAAAAATATTTTCAATGTTAGGAGGCAATCACCTCCAAGTGAGATGTAGAAAAACAAGCAAGAAATACGAAGTCGCGATTCTTGAAGCGAAAAAATTGGTAAGGTAGCCCAATCTCTTTTCTGGAGGAGATTTTTCTTGCCACACACAACGACGTCAGCGATTCTGATATTTCTGCATCGTCATCGTATGCAACATCGATTGTGCTCCAAGGCAGTCGGATGGTTACAAATATGTATCGACATCATGATTACTCTCGGGAAAAAGGAGAAAAAATGCTCATATGAAAGATACATACGTATGAAACTATGAGTTTTATTATGAAAGCCATGGTTCTCGATCTCGTCTTCTTTATCATACTAATTACTTAACATGGGGAAAATACCTGACTATCCCCCAACTTCCTTTTTTAACATTATATAACATATTACTTTTTACTCATAAATTAATTTATAAAATATTAAAAGTCTTTGAAAAATATCTTCTTAAGTATTCTTAACTATGTATTAAAAAAAGTATTCTTATTTATGTAATGTGTAGTCTATATGGTTAGAATTTTTATTAACAGAATTGAATTAAAACAAGTAAGATAAAAAAATTTTTACTTTAAATTCAATTCCTACTTTTTTTTTTTCTCTCTATTGCAGAAAGTCCTATATAAATAATTTTCATTCTTTTTTTCAAATTTATCTGGCGCCATCTATTGGTAGATATATGCAACCTAAATCTAAAAAAAAAAAAAAAAAACTAAAATTAATTAATTAAATTTAAGGAATGAATTAATATTTGAAAAACTGTATTCACATCAGTGTCATCCACTACAAGTTTTGAAAAAAGTATTTGAATTTGAGTGGATGAATAAAAAGTGTTTTATGAACGATTGAAAATGTGAACAAGATATACATAGGGAGAGGGGGAACTAATAGTAGGAATTGAAATAGAAAAGAATGTTTAAAAAGAATACTTTTTAAACCATAGGCTAACAAACATATTCCATCAAAAGAAAAAAAAAAAATATTGTGTTTCGAAATCTGCCAGTAGGCAAAGGGTCTTGGTCAACTAAGCACTTTGGAGCCATATATGACGATGATGATGTTATAAACCATTTTGAAAACTTACACAAATATTTCTTATTATCATTAGGAAAGTTTCTAATTATCTTTGATTGGATGATTGATAATTTATTATATGGATTTTACAAATATAACTTTCATGATCATAAACTCTCACACAATGAAAAACAATATTACATCCGTACACTTTTATAACATCAAATTTATCGAAAATATTAAAATTTTAATGTAATATTAAAATTCTATTCATTACTTTTACACCCCCCTCTTGAATTTTGCTACTATCTTATGTAGAACCTGATATATAGCTATTATAATACACTCTGGACACACACAATTGGAGGATATCACCCGTATGGATTGGCCAGCATACTCACCGGACTTGAATCCAATAGAGCATGTGTGGGATATGCTTGGCCGACGAATTGCAGCCCGTCAACTCCCTCCCACCTGTCAACCGGAACTTCGGAGGGCATTGCTTGATGAGTGGTGTAATATTCCCCAAGATCAGATTGATAATTTGATACTTAGCATGCCTAGGCGTTGTAAGGCCTGTATTGCATCGTCGGGTGACATACTCCATAATAACCATGTTATACTGTTTTTGTAAATAGGTTCTTTTTTGAAATTTGCTCCAGGGAGTAAAAATCGTAATTTTTATTAATTATGTCAAACATATAGCATCTTTTTTGCTCTTTTACCTTTTGTTTATTAAATAGACTTTACAAATAAGTCAAATTTGTTTTGCTTCTGTCTCTTTCTTTGCCTGATTATCCTTAATTTATGGACATAAGTGTACAGTGGACAGTGAATTTAAAAACCGTGAGTTTCCCAAAACTGGAAGTGCTTGAAAATGTTTGTTTACATCGCTACTTTTTGATAAGTATTGATGAAACTAAATTTTTGATTAAATAATTATTGAGTTTTTTCAATAATATTAAAAATTTATCGGCAATATTTGTTGTTTCTGTTTCTCTTTCAAATTTGGCAACATTATTCTATTTAGCTTGTTTATTTACAATTTATTTGATGCTTAGTTCTTCTGTTTTTTTTCCTAAACTGCAAAGTTATTATTTACACTTTGTAAATATAATTCCTTTTAATTTAACATAATATTTAAATTACTACAGTGGGTTAAAATATTGGTAGAAAGCGAAAGCGACAGATATTTCGGAAATTGGTTTTCAGAATGTATAGAAAATAGTGGTGTTGGAACTAGTTCATCGAAATTAGAACCATTTTCTTCATCAATTGTAGGTAAAACAGAAACAATTAGTGTTAATAGGATTATCGATTTAGAAACTCTTTCGAATGCGTTTTAGGGAATTTTCATCTCCAAATTGTTTATCTGACGAACTTTGTTTACACGAAGATTCAAAATATGGATTGTGTAAACACTTTTCATTAAAGTGTCAAAACTTTGGCAATCGCAAAGGATTCTCTTCTATTCTATAAAAGTTGGTAATTCTTGTGAAGTAAATTCTAGATTGGTATATGGAAAGCGCCAAACAGGAAGGGGTTTTCATTATCGAATAAACTTTGTGCAACATTAAATTTATCATCATTGAACAAAACAGCATTTAATAATTGTGAAGAAAATCTCTTAAAAGTCGTCTCAAAATAAACAAAGATTCAATGATAAAAGCAACGAATGCTGTGGTTGCTAAAAAATAAATATAATAATAATAAAATTGTTAATTGATGCTTCTGTTGATGGAACTTGTTGCAAAGTGTACCTTTACGAATGGAAAAGAATATCTTTAGGAATGGTAGCGATTTAATATGCCAAAATAAATAATGCCAAATATCTATAAAAGATGCCAAAAAACAATGAATATACAGCACTTAAAGCAGACCATGTTTGTAGTTGTAACTTTGAAGGTTCAGCATATTAATGGAAGTTGTTGGTGCTTCCCGCATATTTTCAAGGTTTATCAACGATTGCTAAAATACTCTTAATATTATGGTGACGGTGATTCCAAAGTTTCTACAAATTTTAAAGACATCCATAGCAAAGACAGTGTTCAAAAAATGGAATGTGTAAGATATGTTCAGAAAGGGTTGGAAAGAAAATTAAAATCTAAAACTAAAGTATTGTACTGATGTAAGGAAACTTTTGATATGTTCATTGGCAAAATTCAGAATTATTTCACTATTGCTATTCCTAGTAATATTGGAAATATACAGTTTATGCAACACAATGTAACAGAAGCTCTATTCCATTGTGCTTCAAGCTCTCAAAAGGCAATGCCTGTTGGGACAAATAGCTGGTATATTGATTTGTATTAATAGTATATTAATATATAGTTTATTTAATTTGGCTGAATAATCTGGCTTATTTAATTTGTATTAAATGATTTCATATAAAATATTGTTACTGAAAGTTATTTTTTGCTTTTTCTCAAAATCATTTTTTTTTTTTTTTTCAAATTGTGGTATTCATTTAACAAAAACTTATCATTTAAATGCCTTCAAATTTTGCAACATTGCAAAATTTGCCAGATTATATACATCTATAGCCATAAATATTTATCTGGTCTATAGACTATGCTGTTAGGGATAGGTTAATTATTTCATTGGCTATAGTGGTGTGAATGTTTAATTACATTAAAACTTAGGGAAATTTCAATATATAATACTTTTAGTGATGTAACTTTTTAAATAATTGTGTTCATTATCTTAATTATAGTTGATATCTTAGACAGATGCATAAAAAATATTATTCAAGTATATCTATATTTATATTATGCAAGTATACCTAGTAGAAATATACCTATATTTATTGGAGTTATTACGTTGTGCAACAACATTAAATTTGCGATGTTTTTACCTAATTTGTATTCAAACATATTTTTTTCAATTATATCAACTATATTTTACATATTTTTAAATAGTTTTATCACATTACCCGTGATTAAATGTAATTTCAAGACAAATTTCAAAACTTTCATCGCAAAGATGTCTTAATACATAAATAGTTGTGCATCGTTTTTTTATTTACATTATAATTATTGTTATTAATCAAAATTTTTCTCATTTTAAGAGGTTTTTATTACAAATAAAACATTTTTTTCCAATTTTAGAAAATGAAAGGCTACATGATTCTTTTAATGAACTTTACCCTTAAAGAATCCAAAGAGATTTTGGTTAAAAGAAATAGATTGAAGAAGAACTTGATTTGATGGTTAAGAGTGAACTAAAAGTGAATGGAAAGACCTGTTCTCATTTGACGAATTTTAGATTGGTTAACTGAAATGGAGCGTTTTCCTGATTGGTTACGTAAAAGAAGAATATCTGAAATCGAAATTATTTGGACAAATTGAAAGAAATCATCTGAGGAATGGAATAGAGGCTAAAGCAGATAGGAACTAATACATACTACTGTGTCCAAATAGTAAGACCAATTTTCAATTTAAAATTCCCGGGGCTTATGGAATTTCAATTTTTTTTTTTTCTTGTTTAGGTTGCTTGCACTGTCCTTGACATCTATGTGAAATTTAGCGTCAAAATATTCATTATTAGAGAGTTTTTACATACCGTATTTTGGACGTCCGTTATTTTTCTCTCTAGCGCGCATGCTCATAGGAAATTGCGCATGCGTATCTATAATAATGTTTTCTATGAGCATGCGCGCTAGGGAGAAAAAGCTAACGGACGTCCAAAATACGGTATGCAAAAACTCTCTAGTGTCTGAGTTACGTTCGGTTTTGTAAGACGCTAAAACTGATTCCGGCGATTTTTCAAATGTCTGAATGAATTGAGCAAAGAACTTGCATTAAATTTTTTTTTTGCGGAAACGTATAGAATGTTGCAGAATGTCACATATTTAGTTAACGCAGACATATTAAAATTAATTAATTAATATTTCTTCAAGCCATTTTAAAAAAGAAAAAAGATGAAATCCTTCTTTTCAAATATTATAACTGTCAGATTTTTTTGTTTAATATTCTTCTTTTTCAAAACTTGTCAAGAGCAACGAATAAAATCTCGAATAATTTATAATAATTTGTACAGAAGGGATTTCATTTACCGTACTGTTGTTGAAAGTACTTGATAATATTATTCTTCCATTTCTGACATAAAAGTAAATATATCTTGCAAAATTACAATTACCAGTAAAAATTTACAAAAATAACAGTCATGTAATGCTAGTATGTCCAAACGAAGATATGTATACAATGTATGCCTTAACTATTGTGTCAAAAATACACTCATGTCCATAAATTAAGGATAATTCAGAATCACACAGAAATTGAACTCTAAAATAAAAATTTCACCTGTAGAATTATCACACACATCTTGAAGAAGAAGATGCAAATTACAGGAAACCACCAGATGGCGCGGATAGTACGTCACAATGACGAGAGTGTAAGAGAGGGGTATATAAGGAATGGTGGCAAAGAAGTAAAATTGTTCCCAAGCGCTTTAAAGCCTTTCAGTGCAATAATCGCATAGTTATGGCACAAAGGAAGCATTTGGATGATTTTTACGTGGTAGAATTATCGGACGACTGGAATGTGGACGTACCCAGCTGGAAGTTACCGAGGAACTTGGAATCGCCCAGAGTGTCATCTCCAGGCTTTGGCCACGATTCCAAGATGATGGTAATGTGAGTAGATGTTACAGCACAGGTCGCCCCCGAGTTACAACGCCGAATGAGGAACGGTATTTAACAGTTATAGCCAAAAGAAACAGACGGAGCACAGCATCAGACCTGTCTCGTCAGCTCTCTTCAGCTACCGGTACGACAGTTTCAAGGCAGACCGTGTACGGAGCTTAGGGAACATTGGTCTATATGCTCGTAGGCCTGTCAGATGTGTTCCACTTACCGCAACTCACTGTCGCCTGCGATTAATCTGGAGTAGAGAGCATGCAATGTGGACACCGCAACAGTGGTCGTGTGTGATGTTTTCAGACGAGTCCAGGTTTAGTTTGCAGTCTGATTCTCGCCGGACTTTCATATGGAGAGCGCCAGGTACCCGTTACCCCCAAGAGAACACCATTGAACGACACCGTTACGGTGGTGCAGGAGGGCTCGTTTGGGGAGGAATTATTCTTGGTTTCAGAACTGATCTGCATGTTCAGAGTGTAACGATGACAGGCCACGTCTATCGGGATGTCATTCTGGAACAACATGTACGTTTGTTTCGGGGCGCCATGGGTGCTGAACTCCTGTTTATGGAGGACAACACCCGTCTCTCCGTGCAAACATTGTAGACGAATACCTTCAATTGGAGGATATCAACCGTATGGACTGGCCAGCATACTCACGGGACTTGAATCCAATAGAGCATGTGGGATATGCTTGGCCGACGAATTGCAGCCCATCAACCTCCTCCCACCTGTCAATCGGAACTTTCGGAGGGCATTGCTTGATGAGTGGTGTAATACTCAGCATGCCCTAGGCGTTGTAAAGGCCTGTATTGCATCGTCCGGGAGGCATACTACAT
Organism: Caerostris extrusa; assembly: GCA_021605095.1. Lineage (NCBI taxonomy): Eukaryota > Metazoa > Arthropoda > Arachnida > Araneae > Araneidae > Caerostris > Caerostris extrusa. The sequence continues at coordinate 127,276 of BPLR01015249.1, forward strand.
GTTAACCATCATACTAATCATGTTATACTGTTTTTTGTATATTGGTTCTTTTTGAAATTTGCTCCAGGAGTAAAAATCGCAATTTTTATTAATTATGTCTAACATATAGCATTTTTTTTTTGCTCTTTACCTTTTGTTTAATAAATAGACTTTACAAATAAGTCAAATTTCTTTTGCTTCTGTCTCTTTCTTTGCCTGATCTTTATTATCCTTAATTTATGGACATGAGTGTACTTCTGAATTATTTGCTACATGTAATCTTTATCACGCCACTTAACTGTAACTCTACTTTGGTGTAAGAATTTTGGAATCCCTGGATTTTAGTACCTTCTTGTTGGTAGCCATCCGTGGTAGCACGTGGGCTGAACATTTCATAGGCTGACACATCGATGGCGCTACTAGTATTAAATCCATATGATTTTTAGTTAGCCCTAACCTACAAAAGACAAAAATAATATCTGATAACCGTAAAGTGAAGTTGATTGAGATAGCTGAGACCCTAAAGATATCAAAGGATATCGTGAATAAATATTTGGATATGCGAAAGCTCTGTTCTATGCCGCGCGAGCTCATAATCAACCAAAAACAACAACGAATTGATGATTCTAAGCAGTGTTTGGAGCTGTTCAATCGTAATAAACCCGAATTTTTGCTTTGATATGTGACAATGGATGAAACATGGCTCCATCATTTCACACCGGAGTCCAATCGACAGTCAGCCGAAAATTTTATCTGAAATTTTCTAGTTGGCGGATTGTTTTGGTGAGGTAAAATATAGGATTACAAAGAAGTGTGTTCATGCCTGCCGTTTTCATTATTAATAATAAAATTTACAAAAATGCCGAAAGTGGGAAAACGGTAATTGTTTTTCTCTTATTGAAATTAATTCATTGACAGTCAATCACAACAGTTCAGATGCATATATTAAAATAATGAGATTTAAGAAATTATATGTAAAAAATAAATTTACGACAACGTATCATTTTATAAAATAAACAATACTTTATAAAAGTAAGACATAAAAACCAAACTATAACTCCAGAATATGTCAAAAAAGCTGTAAAATTGAAGTCACAAAAATCTATGCTTTTGTAGAATGTTACACAATTTCATATGTGTTTAAGTAGAAACGAAAAAAAAAAAAAAATATTGCACGTCGTTGTTGAAAAGGGAATCTTGGGTGTATTATTATTATGTTGTTGATTTGTGTTAATTGATGAAAGGACACCAAGACAGAAAATTGATGTTGACATCCTGAATTTGATAAATAAATTAAGGAGAAATAAAATATCTTAACCTGAAGTTGCAAAAATTGTTGTTGAAAGCAGTCTTCTTCCAATCATTATATAGATTTGGAAACATTTGGAAATTTTTTAACAAACCTCATAGTGGACGGCCAAGGATTTTGAAAGATCAAAATGCTGGAGAAGTGATGATGAAAATTAACGCAATATGGTGCACAGATCCTTTCCTCAATTAATGAAGAAGATACTTTAGATCATAGAGGAACATCAAATAAATAAAAGGCATCCATTACAGTATAAAATTTAAGAAGAAATCAAACAGTGAACGCACAATATCACCATTTGATAATGATTCAAGAAATCATTTACCGACACATCTGTAAGTTATTTCTAAATAATTTTCTTTCAGTAGACAACGTAGTAATTCCCTAATTATCAAAAAAATATTGCTGCCATTTTTGTAGATAAAGTCATGCAATATGAAATCATCTGTTATAATTATTAGTGATCTCACATTTAATTCACACTTAATTAATTTAATGTATGAATTTAAAAAAAGTATAAAAAAAAATATTTTAAAGTACGGGAAAAATCAAAATTAAAGAAATGATTTTTAATTGAAATTCATGGTGAACATTATACTTGACTAGTACATACCAGACTTGTTAAAGATATAGCAATAAGAGAACCACGAAAAGCCCGAACTGAACTAACAAGATTTGAATTTCATCAACAATTAAGATTTGGTCTGTATTATGCAGAATCTTTTTTTTTAATTCAATTAATGTATGAATAGAATTTCTTTTCGAATTGAATTTCTATGTGCATGCAAAATTACAAAAATGCAAATAAATTATTGATACGATAATGATATTATTTTAAGAGAAATTTTTAAAGAACAAGTTTTTATATTATATAATAAAGTATTTTAAAAGTCAAAATAATTCTCACAACATTAAAAACATGCTTATATTTTAAATATTAGTAAAAATTCTTATTTGGTTTTAAATCCCTCTTTTCAGAGTTACAGATGGTGTTTTTACAACCAAGTTTCACTTATTATTACATTTCTATTGGTATAAAAACTCATAGAAATTAGAGGCATGCCATATATCTATATGTTTAAACTAATAAGAGTATTATTGACATTTGTGACTCAATACAATTTCAATTTTCCTTGCATACTATAATTATATATTTGTTTTGTGCTACTAATTAAACTCTAAACCAAGTGATGCAACATACATAGAAAAACTGTTCCCGCTACAGATGGATAGTGTGAAAACTACAACTACATAATAAAACCATTATGATTTTTACTTACCCTACCATTGAGTAATCATAAGTATCCTTGAGACCGATCTCGTCTCCGTAGAATACAGAGTTCGCACCGGAAAGGGTCATCAACAAATATGTGGCCGCCATGTGGTACCTAGGTTCGATCCTCGAGGCAATACGAAATGTATCCGAACTGCCCAGGTGCCACATGGGGATAGGGCCAGCCTTCAGGCCATGCCTTCCTCAAACCATCCACCTGATGGCCCATCTCTTCTCCACTGCCCACCAGAAGGGGATGGTCCAGCAAATCAATGCATTCCAATTTCGAGCCATCCAGTCCCAGTTTGTGGACAAGCCACTCAGCAAAGTTGGACGATGCGATGAGCACTCGTTTTCGGGTAGGGGAGGACGCGTCCAGGGTGTGTCTCCACTGCTGGAGGGTGGAGGAGATGTCGTGCGTGTCAATCACGTGCATGTTTTCAAGGTGCTTCATGTAGAAGCCGTCCACTCCAGCTTCCAGCCAGTGGTCAATAGCATTGTGATACTCCTCCTGAACGAATGGGTTGGACCAGTTGAGGACGTAGTGGCCACCAAACGTGCGTTGAGTAAGTTCCCATTCTTCAGGGGGTGGGCCCTCGAAATTTTCCATCTCAGGGGGTGCCTGTGGAGAAGAAATTTGATGTTCACTTTAGATGTTCAAGTATTAATTAGTTATTAGTACAATGGTAAAATTATTGGGTATGCTATGAATTTAAAGATTAGTGGCAAATACATGGCTTGCAATACATTAACAGTTAGATAGTTTTATAGTTAGATAAACATTAACAGTAAGATAGTTTAGATAGTTTTAAGACAAAATATATAGTTTATTCATAACTGAATGTTTCTTATTAAAATTTACTTAAAAAAAGGTCACCTATTATATAGACTAACAAAGAATCTTGAAATTTAGATAGTATTCATAGAGAGACATACTAGGTTAAAGGGAATACATGTTTCTTAATTGTTGTTTTTCAACCTTTTTTTTTAAGTAATAAAATATCTATTTTGGTTTCTTCTTAAAAATAGTCCTACAGAAAGTATTTAGATATTCACTTTTTTTCTAGTATCATTATATTTATTGTAAGAGAAAAGCATCTAAAAAGGGTATCCCAAAAAGTCATATACAAATTTTACGCGTTTGTAATGATAAATAATTTTTTACAGTAAGTTATGTGGAATAGCGCGATCGTAAGATGCTGCAAACAACGTTCCCAACAGATGCAGAAAATCAATAAATGGTGGTTAATAAATATGTCTTCATTAACACACATGTGCTAATAAATATGACATTATTGTGTTAATAAATTTGATTTTATTAATCCAAAATGCAGCGACGCACATTAAAAAAAAGAATCATTACTACAGAACATGTGCCAGAGAAAAAAAAAAAAGAAATCTCCAAGGAAACATCATTTGCCATGGATAGTTCATTTTTCCAAGTAGTGATTGTAATGCACCTCACCAACGAACACATTTGATTTCCCATCTGTGATACACTAATATAACATTGATAAATTCACCATTTTAAAATATAAACTGAAATAAAATACAGATGGCTTTCAGAGACAATGAACACTGAATAACAGTAGTTTTACTTCGTCAAAAATCTTTGAATAATTCCATGAATATTTTTTAGTTTAAAATTAAATATATTACTTTACTTTCAATTAAGATTATTATCAAACACTCATAATTTACTTAAAAGTAATTTCTTTTTGTAATATATATTCAAAATTCATCGTCGACAAACATTCATGTAACTTTTGTAAATATCTTACAGATTTAGGATATAAAAAATAATATACATTGGAAATTTTTTTAAATTATTCTGAAATAAATATCTAAGGAAAAATGAAAATTATAATTAACACAGAGTTTACAGTAGATTATTAGACGAAAAAATAATTTTAGAAAAATATAGTAATTGTACAATTTTTTTCTACCAGAAAAAGAAAAGCTTCATACTAAATAATGTTCAAACTCTATAAAAAAAAAAAAATATTTCATAATATTCTTTCTTTATGTTCAGGTATGAGTATTTTGTAAAATAAAATTTTGAACCATGTAAGCTTTGTAATTAAATGTAACTTTTTAACTGTATCAATAAGAAATAAATAAGAAGAAAATTTGCAAAATTCTTATCGCATGAAGTATTTCGTTGCAGACGTTTCAGCAAAGCGAAACATTCCAGGCAAGTCTGAATCTGCAGGAAAAAAAAAATAGAAATTTCAAGATTACTGAATTAACCGGAATAGAATATTTAGAAATTGAGTAATTTGAATAATCTCTAAGGGGTTAATTTAAAAAAAAAAGGAAACCCAAGATTTATAAATGATACATTTTGAAGTATAAATTTAGTTAAATGTAATAAAGTATCAGAGTTTAATACACATTTTTATTTCGAAAATATATATTTTAAATAAGTTATATGTGAATAAATAAAAAGGTATTGTGCTTCTACTTTATTGTTATAGATAATTTGCTTTTATTTCCCCTTATATCAGTCATTTAATTTTTCAGCTTAATCGAAATGTCTTTTTCAATATGGCAGTTTATATTCCATTTAATATAAAAAATCTTTTATATTTAATATAAAAGAATTGCTTTGCGATTCCGTATTTCTAATCCTTCATATTAAATGGCAAAAGTTATTTCTATATACAGAGCAGTTCCGGCAATCTGAAATAATCAGGATTGTAACAACTCGGAATATTGGAAATTTGGTTCTAATAGGACGCTTTTAAATAAAACGTAGATTTCCAGTTACAAAAAGAGTCCTTACAAAATTATTAAAAATAGAAGAGAAAATAATTTTAAACGAAGAAAATAACGAGCAAACAGATATTCAGTAAATATTTATTTCAAATAACATCAAAATGTCGTGTCGACTTAAAATTTATTTTTGTTTAATATAAGTTTTGAGGGTTTCGGTTTGGTTTGTCGCTCTACGGTCATTCTGTGCACACTTTAAGCTAATTAGACAGGGACCTATAGTTTAACGGGGATTCCGAATCACTCTTTCAAGTTCGAATCCTGGCGGTGGCAGGATTTGAACCTGAAGCTTGTGGTATCAACGGCAGAGAGCTAACCAATTGGCCATCACGTCGCATAAGCTTTGATGAGCAATATGGAAGAAATATTTGATATTGATTGTTTTTGTGCGTAATTTGTTTTTCATATACATTATATATAAGCATCCAAGGACTTCATATCTAGTTGAGTGTTTTAAACTCTTATCCACTAGTCAAACTAATGGAGGCTATAAATTTAGAGTTAATGATATCTGATGCTGGAAATCTAGTCAAAGAGAGTTTTTGCAAAGAAAGAGGGTAGAAATTTTCTTGCCAATGGAAACTAAATTATCAACGTTCCAGTTCTAGCCAATGTATTCCTTGCAATGATAAAGTTTACGTCTGAGAGAGCGTGTTTGCTACGGTATTCTACACAGTATATAGTATAAACAAATATAGTAATCTTTACAGTATACAGCATATAGTATATGCACAAATATAGTACTCCTACTGACCTCATTATACTGAATTTAGGAGATTTATTGAACTTGGAAAAATCGACCGGTTGTGACTGAGCTTGAGAAGAAAATATTTGATTCTTATCATGGACCTTGTCCAGATTGAGTGGTGAAGACAAAAGTTTGATGAATTAACTGATGTCTGTGGAACGGGAAAAAGTGGCTCTCCCAAAACCAAGCAGGACCAAGAGACATTCTCTAATAATTCCTTGTAACATTGTTAACCTTGTTAGATTTTCGGAGTGCATTGGTCGCGCAACGACCATAAACCTCCGTCCTGGTTCTTGTCGATTGGTCTAAGCCCATTGCCTAGACGTTCTCTAAATGAAAATGCTGACCAATTATTGTGATTCAACGATAGTTTAAAGTGGCAAGAGACTCATTCCAAAATCAAAAGAGAAGTCAGGGTGAACAATGTTCAAAGAAAGTAGCGAAAAGGAGTTCTAAAATACTAGCGAGAATCTCTATGTACATCTGGTGAAGAAACAAAATGCTCTAAAAGCAGCAAAAATGGAGAAACATTTGTTGTAAAGAGGAGATTAATGGTGACTCTTTTCCTGCCGTGGAAGACTACCGTATAATTCTGATTAAATCATTAGGATGGGTGTTAATGCAATCATCAGCATTAAAAGAGACAGACTCCCATGGTTTTAATCATCTCTCTGGAAAACTTCTTTATTCGCGAGGGACTCATTTTCGAAACTAATTTTATTCGCTTAGCCCCCAATGCCTTGCCATGCAAAGTTAAAAATTAAGGCTAAAACTCTATGGATACGAGCAAAGACATTCTCCATGAAAGGAGAGGGTCTCTTTGATGAATGCTTATTGTGAAGCTTACTTTTTATTATAATCAACCTATTGAATGCAAAACAGATATCTTCTGCAATAAAGTTTTTTTTTTTGGGTGTTTTATTAATTGTTCTGTCTTTGCAGTTATGAATGCCATATTCTACTTATATATCTTTTAGAAGTAATGTGATAATTTTATTATAGATTGATGACAAATAAATAATGACAAATGTATGTATAAAAATAAGCTAACTGTATTTAATGCAGAAAAAAGCTAATTGCTTATAATATAAATAAATCAACTCATTTTGTTTCAGTAAGTTAAGTGTTACGAATAATTTATTTCGTGAATTATGTTCTCCTTCTTCACTTTATCAAGCCATTAAGGGCTTTCGAACTTGTTTTCACATGTGCCTCAAAAGTCACTCAGGAAATAAGGCTTTTAATAAAGGGTACAAGATGAGTTTTAGAAAATAATTTCGTATACACACTCCCAAACACCAAGCCTAAAGGTGCATTTTGAAGGGAAATCGAATATTTCATTTTTCAAATATTCCATTTGGGGCACTCTATAGTGGTAGCGTATATTATTTGATGGTTTATTGCTGATCACAAATTGGATTATTATCAGTGATGTTATGATGTATTAATATAATAATGGTTATTGCTGATTTTTTTATAATTTAAGTGTTAATAAAGGGCGTTTAGGTTAAACACAATACAATATGTAATAAATAAGTTCCGTGTTATTGCAAGTAGTAGTTACAGAACTTATTATTGCTGAGAAATACATGCTTGTAAAATATATGATTTAATATATGTATAAATTTAATATATACTATATTATATAAATAGTTTTTATAGTATATATATATATATATATATATACATACGTATTTTATTATGGGTTAATTTGATATAATATACCTGTTATATAAATTAATTGCTTTTGTAAACTGCGGAGCTAATTTACTTCAAAATGCTTTACTTACGCCAATAATGCCCCCTTCGTCAGGAAAAAAAAAACATCTGGTTTTTTTATACCTTATCACAAATTGTACAACTGGGACGTTGGGCTCCCAAATAAATGTTAACTATCTCTAAAATCAAAATCGGATTGAAAATTTAATAGACTTTTTACGAAATGATTTTAAAATGACTCTAAAAAAATTTAAGAATGCCGTGATGTCGTATTTCGGAAAATCACCTTCGTTTCCAACAGGGTTTTCTACATTTTCTCGTGCAGCATGCAATTTAAACTCGAGTTTCGTTTATCTATAAGGATGCAGGATCTTAATCAAAAATGAATTGCTTCTTTTTTTCTAGATTCATTTTTGGACTTAAAGTAAATTTAAATGCCCAGGTATTAGTCGCAAACTCTTTCTCTTTTCCGGAAGCGATTATTTTTGCACTGCTGGTTGAAAAGTCATTCGATTTTGTCTCTTTTAACTTTGATTTTGTAACATTGTTTGTTAACATTGATTTTGTAACAAGGATTGTTAACATGGTTTTTGTAAAAATTTTGTTTTTTCGAAGGATTCAAATTCGGCGGATGACGCTTAGGAGGGCTTTACTGAGACATTAAAACCGGATCTTAACGGAAACGGAACAGGAACGAGATTAAACTTATCTGATCTTGAAACAGAAAGAATATATTTTTTTTTTGCTCTAATGCAGCTGGCAAACACTTTGACAGCTTGGTATTCGATGCCTTAAGGCAAGCGCTGCACAGACGTTACTCACTTTGCATTACCCAGGGGGCGGCGTGTCACTTGAAGATAAGTCACGGACGCGGAGTAACAATGCCCTCGCAATGCTCTACAATCCTATTAGACCGGAACCTACGGTTTAAAGTGAATTCCCAACCCCTACAAACATCCAGGGCACCTCCTGGACTCGAACCCGAAACCTGTGGTGCCGAGCGCTAGAGCAAGATACAATATTTTAATATCAGAATTGACGAGCTTTACAAGCGAAAAGACAAGCTTGAAAATAGTTGTAGAAGTCAGGATCATTTGAAATAATGAGTTGTGACCTACTAGGTCATATCGCCTCTCAATGTGTCAAGAAAAGGAGTGACTATTTCAACGTGCCCTCGAGAATGGTGTTCCACCCACACAATCAGAGGACTTTCGGGAAAAACAATTGTACTGGTATTTATACTGAGTTTCTAAATTCCAGGAAAATTCATGTTTAAGATCGTCTGTCGCTCAGTCACGGCTGGTGTATTTGATCAAACACCATTTAACACCAAATGTCCAACATCTGATTTCATTATCTGTGAATTTATACAATAATAATTTTACCAGAGCGGTAAAGCACAACCCGTAACTAAATACTAATATATATATATATATATATATATATATGTGTGTGTGTGTGTGTGTATATAGATATATATGTATATATACATATTGTGGCCTGTTAGGTAATATAGGCTCAGAATATGTCCAGGCAAGGAGCGAGTATCAACAACGAAACTATTTTCGAAAGGCAAATCCCCATGCCCCCCACACCCGGTGGTGGGGACCCACTGCCGGAATAAATGCCACACGAAGGTGTTTTGGGGGGCCCCAAAACACCTTCGTGTGGCATTTATTCCGGTTTCTAAATTCCGACAAAATCCATGCACAGAATCTACTCTCACTCAGTCATGGCTGGTCGAGTTGTTTAAACACATTTTCACCATATTAACTATTAACACCCTTTAATCACCCTTTATGTATTTATATATATGAAAAGAAATTTATGCACAAAATTTTCAATATCAATGATTTCTTGTATATTAAACATCAAAACTTTTATCACACAAAATAAAATTTATATTCCCCTCTGCAAAACATCCATCCCATAATAACTAGAGAAGTCACAATTTCTTCTCTTGTCGACTGTAATGGATCTTTCAATACCCAACAATTTTGCAACTATTTTTATACTTTCTCCCAATCTAAATGTTTTAAAGCCTTTATCATATCTAACATGCGTGTCTTTTATTTCTGCTTTCCTTTTGCTGTCATTATAGTACCTTATTTCTATGAATTCTTGAACATTCTCGCCAGACAAATCACTTCTGAGAAGCAGAAATTTGTCACCCGTCAGAAACAAAATTTACAAGCACAAAAATACGTCTTATCATAACATCTAATATGTCTTTTTTTCCTGTCTTAATTAAAATGTCTTATTTCTATGAATTCTAGAACATAAAGGTATGCTCATCAAACAAATCATTTTTGAGGCGCAGAGATTAATTACACCCGTCATAGGCAAAATTGACAAGCTCAAAAATACACATTGAGCAGCCTGTTAAAAATTTTCAAACTACAAATACAATTAAACTTTTTTTGGATTAAATGGAACTCGGTTTACAGAGAATATACCGTAATTTAAATAATCTACAAAAAAAAGATCGAAATAAACAAGAGAGTGAACGCTTATAATCATTACATGAAGTTTTACCATATTTAATCAACCAAACAGGAAATGTTAATATTCTAAGTACAATAAAACTCATTTAAGATTCAGAACTTAATGTTTAATGGAAAACATTTCTATTCATAAATTCGAAATTAAAGTGCTAGGAAATACATTTTTAGTATTCCGAAAATATTCATATGTCTAATTAAGTTTTTGTTCCATAGTTTGCGTTCAACTTCAACCTTCGCAAGATCATTTCCCGGTTGAGTTTTTTATTTTAATTACAAAACTGTCGACTTTTCTCAACTAACAAGAAAGGCCAGTGATTCTCAAAAAGGATTACATGTAACTTCAATTATCTTTATCCAATTATCCTGTAATTCGTTTATTTGTGCAAGGTTGTTCTGTCCTTGTGGGTCCTTTTCAAAAAGCAAAGACAACTTCTGGGTTTTTTTTTCCTCCAAGGGTAAAAAGATTAAAATAACTAGTTAACACTTTTAATGAGTATATGGTTTCTAATTACGTAAAGTAAAACAAACTAGGACAGATAAAACACTTAATGAGTTGCAAAGATTTAACTAACCGTGATAAAATAACGTGCTTTTCTTTTAGGATATTATAAAGTGGCGGAAAAAAAAAAAGTAGAAAATGAAGTGTTTCATTGTATTAAATAAATTTAGAAATGTTTCTATACCATTCATATATTAATAATTATTAAATATATCGTATTTTGCGTAATGTTTTTATGGCTATTTATATTCAATATGGAAATTTGAATGTGTTGAAATTAATCATCTATTTTTTTTGCATAATATGTTTAATAGTTTATTTTTAAATTGTTATAAAATGTTTCCGCATTTAAAAAAATGAATTAAACTAATAGAAATTAAATAGAAATTAAAAAACTAAAATTATAATTAGAATAATAATTATTATAAACCATCATCATCAGTGGCGCAACAGCCCCATGGTTGGCCGAGGCCGTCTGCGTGCTGGCAGATTATTATAAATAAAATTGGAATTATAATTATGAATAATCATGACAATAAAAATTATAATTGATATTAATATTCATATAGAAAATAACAATTATAATATTCATATAATTAAACATTAATAGAAATTAATAAAAACATATTCAATAATAATCATGTTTCAGTCTTAATTGCCTTATTTCTGTGAATTCTATAACATAAAGAAACGTCTGAAAAATCTCTTCTAAGGCGCAGAGATTAGTCAAACATATCAGAGGCAAAATTGACAAACTCAAAAATACATCTTGTTTAACCTTTTAAAAATTTTGAAATAACAAATGCATTTGAACTTTCTTGGATTAAATGGAACTCGATTTACAGAGAATATACAAATTTACAAAAATGGATCGAAATACAGTATAGCAAATTAGCAAAGTTATCAAGTGCATGCTTATGATAATATGCCTTACCTGAAGTTTTACCATATTTAATCAACCAAACAGGAAATGTTAATATTCAAAGTACAATAAAACTCATTTAAGATTCAGAACATCATGTTTAATGGAAAGCATTTCTATCCACAATAAATTCAAAAATTAAAGTGCTAGGAAATACATTTTTAGTATTCCGAACATATTCATATGTCTAATTAAGTTTTGTTCAAAGTTTGCGTTCAACTTCAACCTTCGCAAGATCATTTCCCGGTTGAGTTTTATTTTAATTACAAAACTGTCGACTTTTCTCAACTAACAAGAAAGGCCAGTGATTCTCAAAAAGGATTACGTGCAACTTCAATTATCTTTATCAATTATCCTGTAATTCGTTTATTTGTGGAAGGTTGTTCTGTCCTTGTGGGTCCTTTTCAAAGCAAAGACAACCTCAAGGTTTTTTTTCCTCAAGGGGAAAAGATTAAAATAACTAGTTAACACTTTTAATGAGTATATGGTTTCTAATTACGTAAAGTAAAACAAACTGGAACACATAAAATACTTAATGAATTGTAAAAAGATTTAACTAACCGTGATAAAATACTTTTCTTTTTCTTTTAGGATATTATAAAGCAAAAAAAAAATGTTTAATTATATTAAATAAATTTAACAAATGTTTTTATACCTATCAGATAAATAATAATTATTAAATGTAATGTAGTATAATATATAATAGTGTTGTGTTATTAAATATAATGTAGTCTGCGTAACGTTTTTTTTTAGAGTGACAAATCAAACCAATTTTTCTACCTATAGTAGATAATGTTGGAATAACATAACAATTCATAAAATATATATATATATATATTTTTTGGAAATTTCAATAATAATAAACGACGAATATTTTTAATATGCTTAAAAAAAGAATATTACGCATATATACCCAAGACAAAGCGTTAACAGAATCAACATGCATCGAGAGTCTACAAGGGTGATTATTATTAAACCTTCAAACTACACGCGCCCCCTGGTTGTAGTACTAAATGAAGTAACAGCGTTGCAGCCCTTGCAAATGGCATAAAAGATTAACTATCTCTTACAAGGCACAAAAATACACCAGCGCGGGTCTTTTGCATTCAAACAACAACAACTTATAAATATATATGAAAAAATTTATACAACATAACCATAAAGTATCAATAATTTCTTGTAATATTACACATCAAAACTATTTAATACCCACGTTAATAAAATTATATCACCATGTCATAATAACTAGTGTAACAACAATTTCGTCTCTTGTCGAAGGGAATAGATTCTTAAATACCCAATAATTTCCCGTTGAGTTTTATTTTAATTACAAAACTGTCGACTTTTCTCAACTAACAAGAAAGGCCACTGATTCTCAAAAAAGGATTACATGTAACTTCAATTATCTTTATCCAATTATCCTGCAATTCGTTTATTTGTGCAAGGTTGTTCTGTCCCTTGTGGGTCCTTTTCAAAAGCAAAGACAACTTCAAGATTTTTTTTTCCTCCAAGGGGAAAAGATTAAAATAACTAGTTAACACTTTTAATGAGTATATGGTTTCTAATTACGTTAAGTAAAAAACAAACTAGGACAGAGAAAACACTTAATGAGTTGCAAAGATTTAACTAACCGTGATAAAATACCGTGCTTTTTTTTCAGGATATTATAAAAGTGTTGGAAATAAAGTAGAAAATAAAAGTGTTTCAATATATTAAATAAACTTAATAAATGATTTATATAAAATAATTATTAAATATATTGTATTTTGTGTAATGTTTGTATGGTTATTAATATTCAATATGTAATCTTAATTGATTGAAATTAAAGATCTATTTTTTTTACAGGATATGTTTATTTTTTTATTCTCTGCTTGTTATAATTTTTTTTTTGCACTTAAAAATGAATTAAACAAATAGAAATTAAGTAGAAACTAAAATTATAATTATAACATTTATTACTCATGATTAAACTAATGGAAACTAATAAAACTAAAAAAAAAAATCTATTTAATCTATTTAGATCAACAATAAAATGTGTAATGTGTAGGTAACCGAATAACTACTAATAAAAAATATTTTAAAGAGTTTTAAATCAATGTGCCTAATTCTAGTGAGATGAAATAGTAGGCAATGTTGAAATTACATAGTATTTCACATGGAGCATATTTATTTTGAACGTTCTAAAAATGATGTTATTAATATGATTAAAAAAGAAAATATAAACTCAAGACAAAATATTAAGAAATCAGCATTCATCAAGAGTGTAAGAGTAAACTCTCTATGCAAACAAAAGTGAGGAAAATCCATGTCTATACTCGAATATGTTTGGAATGCATTACACAAACGAGCTTTACAGCTATTTGTTTCAGATTGAACTGAGAAAGCAAAGTTTGCGAAAATTCTTAATAAGTGTCTTAACATAGGGTTGGTTGTGATTCCAAAAGACGATCAGTCACTATGGAAAAGATTTGGTCTGGTTTGTCGCTCTACTGTCATTTGTGCAAATGAGGGTAAAACAGACCGGAACCTACAGTTTAAAGTGAATTCTGAAACACTAACTAAATCCATACCACTGCCAGAATTCGAACCTGAAGCCAGGGATAACAAAAAGCCAGAGTTCTACCTACTAGGCCACCACAGGCCGCCTCGGGAAAGAAGTTAAATACAGTAGTGTTTAACACTTCTTTGGAAAATTTTGAATACAGAAAGGGACATCCGATTTCTTGTGAAACTGAGAGGCTTAAAAAAGTGTTGCTAGAAGTTTATGGCGATTTATAGCTCATGTCTTTGAACAGTATAACAAGTTCTTTTTAGAAGTCAGAGACTCTGTGAATCATGATGCATATCTAAGCTCATCACACACATCGATACAAATGTTTAATAAGTTGAAAATGTTTAAGACACAACACGAAAAATCAGACTGTGTATCCGATCTATCGCAGAATTTTTTCATATGAGCAGTAAAAGTAGTCAATTTAATTAAAAAATAAAAATTTAAAAAAATCTTAGAAAACTGGGTAAATATTCGGTGAAAAAGAAGGGCCTTCAACTGAACAAACACGGGTGCATCTCGCTTCGCATTCTTTTAAATCCTAGTAAAAAATCGCAGTACTTAAAATCCTTCATAGTGGACTATTTTTTTGATGGTGGAAGAACTACAGATGAAAAAGGTAGACATTTACAATATGGAAAACGAAAGTCATAAATGTTTTTGTTTGTAAGAACGTACGCAGATGTACGTGAACTTAATGAGGTTATATTTGAAGCCAACCACGAATAATTCAATAGGATCCCATTTGAAGGCAAAACACCAGTACTTAATGGAGTCCTATTTAAAGGCAACCACCAGTAAATTAATGGGATCCTATCTGAAGGCAACCACTAATAACTTAATGGGATTCTATTTGAAGGCAACCACCGTTAACTTAATGATGTCCTATTTGAAGGCAACCATCAGCAACTTAATGGCGTCCTATTTGAAGGCAACCACCAGTAACTGTACACATCAAGCATCACTCTCCCTTAATTTTGTCTCAGACCTTGTGTCCAAGATATGCACAAGGTGATATAAACAAGAGATGAGTTAAATCATATTCGATTTCTTAGTATTTCATCCGGAATGTTTATAACAAAAAAAGTATACATTCAAAAGGTGCAACGTAGACCACCTCCTCGTTGGTGCAACCTGGGCAAAGTGGTTTGCAGCTTCTGGCAGTTACTTTTTCAACATGTCATTTCGTCGCCATTTTCGGCTTAAGCAATACGT